>PVLA01013354.1:0-24392 GCA_004027455.1 Hydrochoerus hydrochaeris
TTGCTGCTTAGAATTGCCTTTGCTATTCTAGGTCTCTTCTGGTTCCAGATGAATTTTAGGAGTGATTTCTCTAGATCTATGAGGTATGTTAGTGGTATTTTCATTGGGATTGCATTGAATGTGTATAACAATTTTGGGAGAATGGCCATTTTTACAATATTTATTCTTCCTATCCATGAACAAGGGATGTCTTTCCATTCTCTGATGTCCTCTTTGATTTTTTTTCAGGGTATTATAATTTTCCCTGTACAACTCTTTTATATCTTTAGTTAGATTAATTCCTAAGTATTTAATTTTTTTTGGATGCTAGTGTGAAGGGTGTGGCTTCTCTTATTTCTTTGTGATTTTGTTGTTAGTGTATAAGAATGCTATTGATTTTTGAGTATTGACTTTGTATCCAGCTACTTTGCTGAATTTATTTATTATACCTAGGAGAGTTTCAATGGAGGTTTGGGGTCTTCTATGTAGAGTATCATGTCATCTGCAAATAATGATAATTTAACTTCTTCTTTTCCTATCTTTACTCCTTTTATTTCCCTCTCTTGTCTAATTGCTCTGGCTAGTATTTCCAGTACTATATTGAATAGGAGCGGTTATAATGGACATCCTTGTCTTGTGCCTGATTTCAAGGTAAAGGCTTTCAGTTTTTGGCCATTTAATATGACACTGGCTGTCGGTTTGTCAGAGATGGCCTTTCATATTGAGGTAAAGACCATCTATTCCAATTCTCTGTAAGGTTCTTATCATGAATGGGTGTTGGATCTTATCAAAAGCTTTTTCTGCATCTATAGAAATGATCATGTGATTCTTGCTTTTGGCTCTATTGATATGGTGGATTACATTTATTGATTTATGTATTTATTGTATTTATGTATTTATTGTATTGATTTATCCCTCCATGCCTGGGATGAATCCCACTTGGTCATAGTATATAATCTTCTTGATGATTTGCTGCATCCTGTTTGCCAATATTTTATTGAGAATTTTTGCATCTATGTTCATTAGGGAGATTGGCCTTGTAGCTCTCTTTTTTAGTTGGATCTTTCTCAGGTTTTGGTACTAGAGTGATATTTGCTTCCAGGAATGACTTAGGGAGAATTGCTTCCCTTTCAATTTCATTGAAGAGTTTGAGGAGTGTCAGCATTAAGTCTTCTTTGTATTTCTTGTAGAATTCCGCAGTGAAGCTGTCTGGGCCTGGGCTCTTCTTTGTTGGTAGGAACTTGATTACATTTTTAATTTCATTATTAGAAATTGGGTTATTCAGCAGTTTTACATCTTCTTGATCCAGCTTTGGTGGTTCGTATGTTTCTAGGAATCTGTCCATTTCTTCTGTGTTATCAAACCTATGAGAGTAGAGGTTTTTGAAATACTTGCTGTATCTTCTGTATTTCCACAGGGTCAGTAGTGATTTCTCCTTTTTCATTCTGTATGGAATGAATTTGAGTCTTTTCTTTCCTGTTTTAAATTAGGTTGGCTAGGGGCTTGTCAATTTTATTTATTCTTTCAAAGAACCAACTCTTTGATTCATTGATTCTTTGAATTGTTTTCTTAGTCTCTATTGCATTAATTTCTTCTCTGATCTTTATAATTTCCTCCCTTCTTTTGTCTTTGGGCTTGGCTTGCTTTTCTTTTTCTAGATGTTTCAGATGTAATATCAGGTTGCTTATTTGTGTTCATCCTGTTTTCCTAATGTGGGAACTCAGTGCAATAAATTTTCCTCTGAGGACCACTTTCACTGAATCCCACAGGTTCTGGTAAGTTGTATTTGTATTTTTGTTTGCTTGTAGATATTGTTTAATTTCTTCTTTAATTTCCTCTGTGACCCACTGATTGCTCGAGTGTATTATTTAATTTCCATGTGTTTGTGGGGTTTTTGCAGTTACTTTTATCATTAATTTCCAGCTTCATGGTGCTATGATCCGATAACATGCATGGGATAATTTCAATTCCTTTGCATTTACTTAAATATGTTCTGTGGGTTAGTATATGTTCTATTTTAGAGAATGTCCAATGTACTAGTGAGAAGAATGTATATCCTAATGTTTTTGGATGGAACACTCTGTATAACACTCTGTATACATCTATCAAATCCATTTGTTCACAGGTGTGATTCAGTTATTTCTTTGCTGATTTTCTGTCGAGTTGATCTATCCCTTTGTGTCAGTGATGTGTTCAGGTCCCCTGTTATAACTGTGTTATTGCCTATTTGATTTTTCATTTCTGTTAATACTTGCCTTGTGTAGTTGGGTGCTCTGGAATTTGGTGCATATATATTTAAGATTGTTCTCTTCCTCTTGCAGTTTTCCCCTAACTAGTATGTAGTGACCTTCTTTATCTCTTCAGACCATTCTTGGTTTGAAGTTCACATGGTCTACAAACAGAGTAGCTAATCCCACTTTTTTTTTAGTTCCTGTTGCATGGAGTATTGTTTTCCATCCTTTGACTTTCAGTCTATGAGTTTCCTTTTGGGTTAGATGGGTTTCTGGTAGACAGCATATGGCTGGATGTTGTTTCTTGATCCATTCTGCCAGTCTGTTTCTTTTAATTGGTGAATTGAGGCCATTTACATTAATGGTTATAACTGTCATGTATTGGTTTATTGTTGACATGTTATCTTTCTGATGTTGTATCTTAGCTTCCTATTCTGTTTAATTGTCTGTCTTTCTTAGTGGTTTTTTTCCTATGTGTATCTAGAATGTCTTTCAGTATTCTTTGTAGGTTTGGTTTGGTGATCATGAAGTTCTTCAGCTGTTCTTTGTCATGGAAGTATCTTATTTCTCCATCCATTTTGAAGGATAGTTTTGCAGGTACATCAGTCTTGGTTGGAAGTCGTTTTCTGTAAGGTTCTGAAAAACTTCACTCCATGCTCTTCTTGACTTCATTGTTTGTGTTGAGAAGACTGCTGTGATTCTGACAGGTATTTCTTTATGGGTGACCTGTCTTTTCTCTCTAACAGTTTTTAATATTTTGTTATTATGTTGGATTTCTGGGATGGTGATTATTATATGTCTGGGTGTAGTTCTGTTTTGGTTATGGCTATTTGGAGTTCTATATGCCTCACTAATCCATATGTCAGTTTCCATATTCATGTTTGGGAAGTTTTCAGCTATTACTTCTGTAAATAGCCTCTTGATATCATTTGTGTTTTCCCCTTTTCTTTTATCCCTATTAATTTTATATTGTTTTTCTTTGCATCATCTTGCAGCTATTGAATTGTTATTTCCTGATTTCTTGTTATTGTTAGAAGATCTTTCCTTTCCTGTTCATTAGCTGCAATCTTATCTTCGAGGTCTGAGATTCTATCTTCACTTTCATTGAGGTGGTTTTTGCAACTTTCATTAGAGTTTTTGATTTCCTGTATATCTCTTTGAATCTGCTTAATGCACTCTGTTTGTCTCTTAAACTGTTTGTTCAGGGATTCTATCATTTTGCTTTGTTCCTCTAACTGTTTAGCTGTGTCTTTGTTGGATGCATTCAGTATTTCACTACTTTTATCATTTCTTCTTTTACCTGGGAGAATATTTCTGATTTGAGTTCCCTCATAGCTTCCCATACTTGCTTCTTCATTTCAGTTGATATCATTTCATTCATTTCAGGTGTATGTATAGTATTTTCTTCTATGTACATGGCTCCTAGGTTTTCTTGGAATGGGCTGGAGGGTTGAGATTGCATTTTGGTCTTTTGTTTTGTCATTTTCCTGTATTTCTGTGTTTCCAATGATTTTCCAAAGCTTTCCCTCAGAGCACAGCACCAGCTTGGCTCCCCCTTCAGCAGGTCTGTCTCCCCTTGTTGAATGAAGGTCACTAGGTGCAGTCCACTCAAACCCAAAAAACCTCTGGAGCCCAGTCCAGTGAGCCAAGGGGGCTGGACAGGCACCCAGCCTCCGGGATCGATGGTCCCAAACTTTTCTGGACCTGCCCTGGTGAGCTGCTACTCACCTCGTGGCACAGTGCTGGCTGGGTTCCCCCTTCAGTGGGCCTGGGTCCCCTGGTTGAATGAAGGTTGCTGGGCACAGTCCACTCAAGCCTGTGGAACCTCTGGAGCCTAGTCCAATAACCCAAGGGGCTGGGCAAGCACCCAACCTCTAGGGTCGATGATCCCAAATCCTTCTGGGCTTGCCCTGGTGAGTTGGTCACCTTGTCTCTGACCTATTACTAACCCTGACATTCTCACCCATCTCTCATGGATTTTCTTCAGCCTTCCCTCTATTAAATTCACCTGCATTTCTCTGGCAGCATATCCCATTTTTTGTAATTTTGGCTTTTCCTGCCAAAATTACAGCTGATCAGCAAACTAATAGTATGTCTTAACCCTCAAATTATTATGCAACTGAGACATACATTAATATCATTTTAATAGTCTAAATAATACCCTTTGAGAAGGATATGCACTATTTGGTAATCTTCTACTTGCAAGGCACTACATAAAAATATTCTACTAGTGTTGGTCAAAGGTAAAAGTATTCTTCCACGCATGTTCTGGCATCTCTGTTTTTGCCATAGGAACCATCCTTTGATGGCCTGAGTGTTAAATGTGCAGGCTGAATGGATAAAAAACACTACGATGGTTCTTATCCTTCACATTGGGATTATCTCTACTCTGCCACATAGGAAGCTCAAAACAGGACTTGAACATCTCCAGGAACATGTGATGGGAAGATGAAGACTGGAAGACAGAGAAGGATAACAAAGAAAAAGAGAAGAGAGTTTGGTGAATTGCACATAGAACTATAAAACTGCATAACCACAAGAGGCATTTAGTTCATATTGCCTGTATCTAGATGAAATTACACCTGCATTTTAGTTAGCTATGTGGATTCTGAAACATTTTTATACTAGATAAAACTAAATGCAGACAGAGTACCAATCTATTTTAAAGTCAAGCCTTTCAAAACAAGAGTAGAAAAGAACTTTTAAGTGGGTCTCCATATTCCTCTTCTCTTCACCCAAGTACACATATCTAAGTCGACATTCACCATGCTGATTACTCTGTGTTGCTATTTTGGTGTTTACTGATCCCCGTAAGCCAACTATGAGACAAATACTAGCAATCATCAAGCCCCAGATGACAAGTTTACTCAATCAGAACGACTTTCCTATGTCTCCTGAGTGCCCTAGGATCTTGCACATTGGCCTAGCATATGGCAGCCATTCAGGAAATGTTTTTGTATCAAAAGGAAAGCCTGTGGGCCTTTGAAAAGTGAGAGAACTTCACAGAGAGAAAAGGGAAAGGTGGAGGGTGGAAGGATGGTGTCATTTGTTTCTCCTGTGCTTAGATTCCTTTCCTGTGTCTCAACCTCTCTACAAAGCTGCTACTTTAGCCTATCAACCAAGAATCATGGTGGATCCCCTCATTCTAGCTGTACATGAGCTCTAATGCAGGCATTTCAACCCAAGTTATGCTTTCCTTGCCAGGAAATATTTAACAAGAGAAGAAAGCCAGTTCCAAATTATTCTCCAAGGAGAGAACAGCAAGGAAGGCACATTCTCTTTCTTCACATCAACAAGTCAAAAACCTGAAGGGGTGGAATAAAAGATGCCACCAGACATTCTTGCCACTCAGCACCTTAGTTTTTGCTAGGTGACTAAATGACTCTAAAATAGTTCTTCATACACTGTTTCAGGTCCCTACAAGGGATTCAGAATGCCACTGATGGTAAAATATTTGGCCTTCCAGAAAGAGAGGAAGAAAGCAAAGTGAATTTTTTTTTCTGCTGCAGTAGAATATCTTATTTTATTCTCTGTGGTACAGGACATAGCAGGTACCACACTCAGTACTTGCTGTCAGCCCTGTGGAAATTCAGGGTAAATCATACCACAGACTGGTTTCCTAGGCCATATTTTTAAACCCTCCAAATCTGAGGATTTCACTTCAAGTAATATCAAGATTTTTTATTTTTATTTTTGGAGCTCTACAGCTGGGACTTGCAGAAAATAAGATAAAAATTGATCCTTTTACCCTTAACAAACTTACAATCAATCTAGCACTTAATTTTATTTTCATGGATTTATCTGTTTTCCTACATTAAAAGATTGGAAGTGGGCTATAAAAACACCAGTGAAATAAGTAGAGTAAAATGAAACAGAATAAATTGGTAAAGGAATCTGGCAAGAAATAAAATAAGAACAAGAATCATAAAGTAAGCTAGGGATGGAGCTAGACCCAAACTGCAGGCTGTAAAATCCTGTGTACTTGCCAGGTATGATCCTCAGTTTGACTCTGGGCCATCCAGAAGTCAGGATATCATCTAGCAGAGGACAGAAGCCAGGTCTCTACCTAAGTACAAAGATGAACTATGTGAGCTCTTGAGCCAGATCACCTGGGCTCCAGATCCCAGCTCCTAGTTATGTTATGTAAGAGAAATCACTTAGTTATTCTAAATCACCTTTCCTTCCACACAAAATGAAAATAATAGTGGCTACTTTGCAAGGTTACTTGAGGAATAAAAGCATATATGCCTGTAGGAAGGTAAAGCACCCAGTACACACCAAGTGCTGTGTAAGCACTGTCTAGTGCAACACAGAATATTACAAATGTTGTAACAGAAGTGCATACTAGACTGACTTGTGCTAGCCATGGGGAGGGACCCAGATTAGAGAATACTTTCCAGAGAAGGCAGTAACAAAAAATGAATTGGACTAGAAATGGAATTGTGGCTACTAGGAAGAAGGAGGAAAAAAAGAGGAAAGATTCTGAGCAGAAGAAACAGTACAAACATTAAAACAGGAAACCATAGCAGGTACCCAAGCAACAGTAAAGATTTGTGGATTCATAATGAAAGCATTATTTGTCATGACTCTATCAGTCAGAAAACTCATATTTAACAAATGACAGAAACCCAAGGTAGACATGTCTCAAGATAAAAGGCCAATTCTGTCACCTCATAGCACTAAGAAGCTTCAGACAGTACCATAAACAATACATTATTAGAATGCAATTTCTGTCCTCTGCTCAGTTTTACCTTCCTCCCTGCTAGACTCTTTTTCAGGCAAGCTCTCCCCTTAGAATACTACCCACAAGTCTCAAGTTTTCATTTCCCCAACCTCAGGGTAATAAAAACGGTCCATCAATGAAGAGATACTTGAAAAAATTTTGGAAGATGTTTCTGGTCTCTTGGAATGAAGTATCATTGTACCGAAGCTATGTAACTAGGCCCACATAAATGAGTAAAAGTGATTTTGCTGTATTCAGTTGGGATTTTTCAGAGGCTGCTAACCATATTCTTTTCCCTTATCATAATGATTACTATAATAGATTTCCACTGCTGTGACAAAATATCTGAAAAAAAAAGCTGCACAAAAGGAAGAAAGGATTTGGCATATGGGTTCAGTCCATGGTCACGTGGCTATGCTGCTTTGAACTTGAGGTGAGGCCAAACATCATGGTGCAGAGTGTGTGGTGAAACAAAGCCGCTCATGCCACGGAAGCCAGGAAGCAGAGAGAGGAAAGAAAGGGGCTTGGATCAAATTCTCCCCTTCACGGTCATGACCTACTTCCAATGACCTACTTCCTTCAGGAAGGCGCTGCATACCAAAGTTTCCATTGCCTCCCAGTAGTCCATTAAGTTATAAATCTATAGCTGGAGATGTATCTCAGCGGTAGAGTGTTTGCACAGTATGCATAAGGTCCTGTATAAAATCCCCAGTACCACCAAAAAACGTTGTAAGTCCATAAGTGGATTAATCTGTCCATGAGTTCAAGGCCTTCATAATTCAACCACCTCCCAAAGGAACAAAACCGTCAACACATGAGCTTTGGGGTAAGGTACATCTAAGACCCAAACAGTAATAATCATCACACTTCCACTTCAGGATAGGACCCCATCAACTTAGGTCATGGATGAGCAGACCTCCCGAGCTTCATCTATCCTCTTTTAGATTAACCTCATGATTTTCTTTAGTCTAGAGAAAAAGATATGGTCAATACCACATGTCAACCAAAATATGGGTTTCTATTTGTCCCAAGAAAATCCCACAGATTTTCTCCCTGAACTCCCTAAAGCTATGTCTTCCAGGAAAAAAAAAAATCAAGCCTTCTTCAACACCTTCTTCTCTCTCACAGACCAGAATCTTCTGTTTCCCACTGGTCAGACACTAGTACTAAATGGTTTATCACAAAATGCAAAGTATGAAACGGCTCCTTAAACCCTGTGATCCAATGGATTTGTATAAATCTCTAGGAGCTTATTGTCCCAACCTGGGTTTACCTGAAAATTTTACCTTGAAACTGTGAACTATGGGCAGGCTTGGATTTTCAGTGCTACTCACAAGTAAATGAGTCACTTTTGAGTGAGCTTTTTTGTAATCTATAAAGGAGGTTAATTTTAAGTGCTATATAACTTTGCCCAGAACACAGACTCAGGGTTCTTGTAAAAGTGAACTGGTATGAACCTGGGTTAAACACATACCTGAATTCAGGTACAGCTAGGTTGGTAGTATGAACATTGGCAACACTTCCTGCACAGCAGAGAGGACCCTTACCAAATTATAAAGTAGGCAGTGCGATTTTTGCTTGCTGAATACCTGAATTCTCTGAGCTTAACCAGCACACCCTCCCTCACCTTTGCTGCTCCCTGCTAACAATTAAGAAACCTCCCATATGTCACCTTCTTAGCATCCCCCAACCCACACTCATCACCTTAGTGCCATTCTCCAGGCAGTGAGCAGAAGGATTATAGATCGATGAATTCATACCATTGCTTTAATTCCTGATATGAGCTTGCTTGTAAACTTTCTAAAAGGGATTTGAAAGTTAAAAAGAGCATTCCTTTAGGTATCAGTCCATACCAAAGTAAGTTCATGAAATTTTGATGTGCTTTTCGTTTCCCTCTGAGCCTTTTTTTTTTTCTGTTTCTATTAACAAAGCCCTGGATAGCTCTCCAACATGGCCACATGGATATAGCTTTGTGCTCTTAGACACTAATCACTTGACAAAACCTGATCCATATCTCTCCTCTTCCACTCAGCCTGTGCCCTCCTGCTAGAAAACAAAGGGATGGCCTCCTATGATGCCATCCTCTGTGCCTACTCTTAAGATATCTAGTGGCAAAAACAAGCCCATGAACAGAGGCATTGCAAGCAATGAGGAGAGAACACTGCAGAGTAGGTCTGGGAACAGTTCATCTTCCTGAGTACCACAGTCTCTCAGAACTCTTGCATGTACTTTAAATGTAAAGAGGTACAAAGCAAATTGCTACCCTTTGAAAAAGAGATGGTCCAACAGGAATCTATGTGGCCATACTACTCAAGTCCAGGAGTAGCTGTGCTCCGGAAGCTGTGTGACAGTGGTACTATCAGAAGGATGAAGTGCAGTTCAAAATAGGCTCTGTCAAACCTTAACAACCAGTTCCACCTACAATGTTGACTGATAAAACTATTCTGGGAAGTTGATAGAGATCTTTCCAACTCAAAAAATTCTCTACAAATCTTAGGAAACTAAAAGTACATCAGGAAAGTACCAAGTGAACATGAAGCTTCCAAATATGACTGAGTTGAGTAGGAGTAAGAGGATGCCCTCTCTGAGCTATCCTGAGTTCTGATACCCTTAGAACTGATAAGGGTCACACTGTTCTTAGTGAATTTACTATTTTGACAACAAAGTTTAAAAAAATCTAAGCTTTGTTCCTTGAGGTTAACAGTCTGTGACAAAGTTTTGGTGAGAAACTGTTTTTGTACAGCTGAAGTACTTTGGCAAATGTAAATGGAAGTATTCAGTTCGCAGTTATCATGAATGTAATTTCATTTTTAAGTTAACAACAGACCGGATGCAACACTCTCAGGAAATCAATGAAGATATCCAAACTCAAACAGCACAGGAAGAATCTGGGACTCTGTAATCTTCCTCACCAGAGAAATCCAGGTGCCTGGTCTCTCCCAATACCCTACAGGGCCAGAAACCAGCACAAGAAGAATGTGGGACTCCCACAACTTGCCCTTTCTCTCAGTTTTCTTCCTTTTTTTTTCTTTTGTCTTCTTCTTCTCCTTATCACTTCTTCCTCTTCTTCCTCCTCCTCCTCCTCCTCCTCCTCCTCCTCTTCTTCTTCTTCTTCTTCTTCTTCTTCTTCTTCTTCTTCTTTTGTTGTTGTTGTTGTTGTTCATCTACCTTTTTTCTTTCTTTTTTTCCTCTCTTTTTAAATAGCTGAGAACTCCAGGCACAGAAAATGAATCCTATCCCCCAAACTCAGAGACCAAATTCAGATAATCCCTCAAATATACCTTCATTCTTCCCTTTCTACCCACTTTTCTAATTTCCCAAACCTTGAATAACCACCTTTTGTCCTCCAGCCTTGCTTCTACTTCCGTCCCAGTTATCTTTGTTTTATACACTATCCACCTTAAATTTCCCCACCACAGGGTATAACCACTCTACCAAGAGGAAACACTCTGAATACAAACCCCTAAGTTATGACCAGTTCTCTTCTACAACTTTGCTCCTATAGTTACCACAGCTTGACAATTTCTAAATTGTGCTTGATGCTACTAGTGTTGCCAATTTTACCATATTAGCTTGGATGTCATATCTGTTGTAATCAGTTGTTGTCCCTTCTCTAACAATACTGAGAAACTCTGGGGTAATAACCTCACCACAGCCCCACACCAAAAGACCAAGTACTGAGCTAAACAGACACCAGTATCTTGCTCTTAACTAATTGAGAAGGCAGGACCTTGGGACCTTACCACTCTACTGACACAAAGAGATAGATCAACTAAAAAAGTCAGCAGAGAAAGAACTAAATCAAATATGTGAACAAATGCATTTAACAGACATTTACAGAGTATTCCATGCAACATCATAATATTCTTCTCAGCTGACACAGGAGGTTCTCCAAAATAGACCATATATTATTCCACAGAACATGCTTAAGTAAATGCAAAGGAAATGAAATTATTCCATGACTATTATCTGATCATAATGCAATAAAGTTGGAAATTAATGGCAAAAGAAACCACAAAAACTCCATAAACACATGGAAATTAAATAACACCCTCCTAAACAACCAATGTGTCACAGGTGAAATTAAAGAAGAAATTAAACAATATCTACAATCAAATGAAAATGCAAATATACCTTATCAGAACCTGTGGAATGCAATGAAATCAGTCCTAATTGGGAAATTTTAAGCAGTCAATTCTTATAACAGGAAAACAAAATAAACACAAATAAACAATGCTGCGCCTCAAGCTTCTAGAAAAAAGGACAAGTCAAACCCAAAGCTCATAGAAGGGAGGAAATTATAAAGATCAAAACAGAAACTAATGCAATGGAGACTAAGAAAACAATAAAAAGAATTAATGAATTGAAGAGTTAGTTCTCTGAAAGCACAAGTGAAATTGAAAAACCCCTAGCCAACCTTATCAAGAAAAGGAAAGAAACAACTCAAATTCATGCAATGAGGAATGAAAAGGGTGACATCACTACACATCCTGTGGAAATTCAGAAGATCATCAATACCTAATTTGAAAATCTTCACTTGCATAGGATGGAAAACTGGTCCAGAAGAAATGGACCAATTCCTAGAAATGTATAAATTTTCAAAGCTAAATAAAGAAGGTATTAAAATACTGAATTATTCATGTCAATTAATGAAACTGAAAACATAATTAAAAATTTACTAACAAAGAAAACTTCAGATTAGTATGAATAAATGGCCAACTTCTACAAGAAATTTAGAACACATTTAATGCCAATACTCCTCAAACTCTTTAATAATATTGAAAGTGAAGCAATCTTCCCTAACTGATGCCTGGAAGCAAGTATTACCCTGGTATCAAAACCAGAGAAAACCAATCAAAAAAGAGAACTACAGGTAAACCTCCCTAATGAACATAGATGTAAAAATCTTCAATGAGATACTAGCAAACAGAATGCAAGGAATCATTAAGAATATATACCATGACCAAGTGTAATTCATTCCAGGAATGCAGGGATGGTTCAATATAGGAAACTCAATAAACATAATACACTGTATCAACAGATCCAAAATCACAAAAATCACATGATCATCTCAATAGACACAGAAAAAGTTTTTGATAAAGTTCAACACTTTTTCATGATTTAAAAAAAAAACCTACAGAAAATCAGAATAGATGGTTTTTATCTCAATCTGATAAAAACCATTTATGACAAACCAACAGCCAACATCATACCAAACTGACAAAAACTGAAAGCTTTCACTCAAAAATCAAGAATGAGATATGGGTTCCACTATCTCCACTGCTACTCAGTATTGTTCCAGAAACATTAGCCAGAGCAATTAGACAAGAGAGAGATAAAAGGAATAAGGATAGGAAAGGAAAAACTAAAACATCATTATTTGCAGGTGATATGATACTCTACACAGAAGACCCCAAAAATCCACTAAAAGATTTCTAGAATTAATAACTAAATTCAGTAGTGTAGTTGGATACCAAGTCAACACTAAAAAATCAGTAACATTCCTGTACACAAACAATAAACTCACTTGGGAGAGAAATTAGGAAGACCACTCCCTTCACAATAACATCCAAAAAAATGAACACTTAGGAATCAATCTAACAAAGACATATCTTTATACCAAAAACTACAGTACTCTGAACAAGGAGTACTGTATCTTTCCATATTACAAAATGGAAAGATAGCCCTTGCTTGTGCATAGGAAGAGCCAACATAGTAAAAAAAAATGGACGTATTCCCAAGTACTCTGAACAAGGAGTACTGTATCTTTCCATATTACAAAATGGAAAGATAGCCCTGCTTGTGCATAGGAAGAGCCAACATAGTAAAAAAAATGGACATATTCCCAAAACTGTTATATAGATTTAATGCAATCCTGATCAAAATATCATTAGCATACCTTGAAGAACTAGAGAAAAGATTCCTAAAATTTATTGGGAAACAGAAGAGACCTAGAATAGTAAAGAAAATCCTGGGCAGCAAAGGCAAGTCAGGAGGCATCACAATTTCTGATTTGAAATTATACTACAAAGCTACTGTGATAAAATCAATATGGTACTGACAAAAACAGACCTGAGGATCAATGGAACAGATTAGAAGATGAAAACACAACTATAAAGACACTCAGCCACATTATCTTTGATAAAAGGGCCAAACATGTTCACTAGAAGAAAGCCTCTTTAATAAGTGGTGCTGTAGGGCCAGGGATATAACTCAGTGACACAACACCCACCTACCAAGTGCAAGGTCCTGAGTTTGTTTCTAGTACCAAAAATAAATAAATTAAATTTTTAAAAAAATAAATGGTGCCAGGAAAATTAGCCTGTCACATACCAAAGACTAGACCAATATCTATTATCATGCACTAGAGTCAAAATGAATCAAAGATCTAAATATTAAAACAAAAACACTAAATCTACTAGAAGAATATAGAAGTCTTTAAAACATAGGGAAAGGCAGAGTTCATGAACAAAACTCAAACTGCATGGGAAGCACTTCAAAGAATCAACAACAGGGATCTCATCTCACTAAAAAGCTTTTGCACATCAAAAGGAATCACCAACAGAGTGAAAAGAAAACCTACAGAGTGGGAAAAAAAATAGCCAACTGTCTCTCAGACAAAGGACTTCTATCTAGAACATATAAAGAATTGAAAAAACCAGGCCCTCAAATTCAAAGACCCATTCCAAAAATGGGCATCTGAGATGAACATACACTTCAAGATGAAGAAATACAAATGGCAAATAAAAAAATATGACAAAATGTTCAACATCATTGGTCATTTGAGATATGCAAATTAAAACAACACTGAGATTCCATCTCACTCCAGAAAGAACGGCTATCATCAAGCAATAACAAATGCTGGCAGGAATGTGGGGGGAAATGAACCCTTCTCCACTCTTGGTAGGAATGTAGAGGGGCACAACCACTATGGAAATCAGTGTGGAGATTTCTCAGAAAACTAGAATTATAGGTTCCATTTGACCCTGCTAGTCCCCTTCAGGGTATTTTCCCAGAAGAATTAAAAACATACCACAGCAATATATGTGCACCCATCCTTATAGCAGCACAATTTAAATTTTGTTTCCAAGATTTAACAACTAAATCTTGGAAACAACCCAAATGCCTATCAACAAAGAAAAGGATAAAAAAGACATGGTTTTTTTTCCACAATGGAGTACTACTGAGCTATAAAGGATAAACTCAAGGTTTTATAGGTAAATGGATGGAACTAAAGACCATACTTATAAGTGAAATAAATCAGGCTTGCATGTATAAGCATTGTATTGTCTCCCTAGTATAAGAAACTGAAAGAGTGAAGAAGATCCAAAATCTCCAACAAGTATCATGAAAGAGAAAGAAACTGCTCAAAAGAAAAGAATGGCATAGGGGAAAGGAGAAAAGAAGAAAGGTAAAAGAAAAAAAATATATACATATATAAACACAAGATAGCTAAAAAAATTATACCACTAATGTCTTTTATTTTATTGAAAAGAACAGTTTGTGCTTATATCATTTGATTAGTTTTGCATGCCTATATCTCATAATCTGAGCAACTACTTTGAAAATAACACACAATATATTAACCATTGTTAATTTCCTATTATCTTGTTATGAAATTCTGTATCATTGTTTTTACTGGATTTTTCTCTTTAAAATAAAAAAATAAAAATAAAAAGATATACAAACTCAAGTGCTAGTGAGAATCATAGAACCAAAAGAGTTTTTAGCATATTTTCACAAACTGAAACACTTGCTTTACAATGCACTCTTTCCTTCCCCTAGACCCACCTTCCCAGTGGCATGGCCAATGTCCTTGTGTCTGCCCTTAGGTAAAGTCCCCAGCTGCCCTTGTCTCATTTTCACACCTCCATTTGCCAAAATGATCAGATAATCCTTCTTCTGCCTCCAAAGCCTTTTCCTCCACCAAGGTTCTGATTAATCACTTACAGCTCTGCTTCATCCTGACCATATTGTACAGCATGTGGTTATGACCTCCAACTCCAAAGAAATGAGTTTCCCACTCACATCCCTACCTACTGCCTTCTAGACAATACCCTGAATCTTCATCTACCCATAACATGAGCAGAATAGTTAATATACATCTCCTAAGGTTGCTGCAAGCATGAGCTCCTTAGCATAATATCTGGCCTATGCAAGCCTCAGCAGGTGACGGTAAACTTGACCACCCTCTCTTGAATTGGTGCCAGGCAGGAGTGCAGAGGAAGAGCCAGCATTCACCAACCTTTAGTGGTCAGCAGGGTGAGTGGGGGCCTCAAGGTACACCCTCTAAGAGCACTCTGCTTGGTCTTGAGAAAGACGAAAGGGGAAGGCCCAGGTGTCTGCCAAACCTTGGCCTGGTAAATTATTAATGTGATTCTGTGTGTTCTTTTATTCAGAAAAACACCTTTGAAGTTTCCCCTGCCCTTGCCACAGGGATGAGGGGGCAGGGAAGAGGAGAGGGGAGGAACTGCAGAAGAGGAATAAGCAGTGTGTAATCAAGAAGGTAGAAAAACCAAAGCCATTGCTGGTAGCCCTTCACATCTGAAGTCAATAACTGTAACTTTTCATCAAACAAGGATTCCTAGTGCTAAGCACCAAAAAAAGGAAGATCAGGAAGAATTCAAAAGCAATTCTTAGTAACAGCTGTGGGTGCTAGACCGACAGGTCCCTCCTGGGGAGGTGACAGTTGGTGAAAACAGTCTGCAGCAGGCAGGAGTTTACCTGGGCAAGAGCAGCCAGCCAAGCCTCACAGGGACTAATTATGAAAATATGATTACAATGGATTAGTGATCTTGTCAATCAAAGCCACATGCCAGCTAGCACCTGGCAGTAGGTGAAAATGCCACAGGACAGAAGAATGTGATGCTGTGGGGGTTTTGTACAAAATGTTCTTCCCCAGGAGGGAAAGGCTGTGCTTTGGAGGCATTAACAGCCCCTCAGGGGAGGAGAAGGCAGGACACTCCTTGAGAGGACAGCCCTGGCACATCCGTACCCTCTTATTTATCACCCCTGAGAATTGGCGCAGAGCTGGCTTCTGCTTCACATAAGCCTGGGAGGACATCGTGTTGTCATCCCACAAAAACCAAGAAGGCTCAGAAGCAATGACAGTGGTAATAATGGCTGCAGCCACTGCCAGTGAGCACACAGAACATGCAGAGCCTGGTGCACAGTATCTTACACTCACTGAGATAAGCGTTATATCTCTACTGGCTACGCAAAAGTTCAGAGGTCTGGACAGCACCAGCATTACATCACAGCAAGGAATAGCTCAAGTCCAAGCTCATTCTCATCATCACCAGATTCTCTTGACTTCCAAAATGGTATTCCCCCATGCCTAAGTTCCTCCTCCTTCTTCGACTGCAGTAGCAAAAGCTTGCTCCACATCACAGTGACAACAATAAAGGAAGGACAGTGGAACCCAGAAGGCAGATGTTTAATTCAGAGGCCTATGTTCCTAATAGATTCCTGAAGCCAAGCATGGGGACACATGCCTGTAATCCCAGCACTCTCCCAGCCTGAGGAGAGAGGATTGCAAGTTTTGGCAAACAAATAACATTTAGCCCAGTGTGAAGGTCCAGGGTTCAATTCCCAGTACCAGAGGAGAGGAAGGAAAGGAAGGAGAGAGGGATAAACAGACAAATGGACACATGGGGGGAGAGTGAGACTATGCCTTGCCAATACAGTAAATGCATTGTTTATGTCTTGACATTAAATTCTTGAAGGATGTGTACAAAGCAGGTATTATTATTCTATTTTGTGGCTATGGACATGAAATCTTACCAAAGTTGGAAATAAAGCTGGCACTAATCAGAAGAGAAATCCCAAACCAGGCATTCTGATTCCTGAGTTTGGCTTCTTAGCACCTCTCTCTCTACTGAGACTCAGTCCCGTGTGACAGTTTTACCAAATCGTCATCAAACCGCACCTGACAAGGTATGCAGAGTGCCCACCTAGCAGCTGATTGCTCTGCAATTTTCTTCCCTTTTTCCCAGCCAAGGACAGCTGCTATGTGGCACCATCATGGAGATAAGTGACCTGGCGTGAGGGAGATAAAATTCCATCCAAACTCAAAATTGTTATCAATAAAGTAACATAACCTAATTTTCATCCATGCCTTTTAGTGCTGAGTAAAGAAAACAATGTTTTCCAGTTTATGATCGTTAGAATGCAGAATATGGAGTGTTGCCCAATAAATGAAAAAGATGAATGAAAACACTGTTTTGATAACACTTATAGCAAACAAAAAGACAATACATCAATGAAACATGGATTCAGCTGCCACCTCTTTCAGAGTCACATCTATTAAAGCACTTACTGTCCACCACTGTGATCAGCAATTTAGGCAGTTTACAAATCTCTATCACTCCCCTGTGAGCAGGGCTCTTTGTGAATTATGTCTTGGGAAACTCTGTGTTCCCAGCCTGAGCACAGAGGCTGGAGAAGGGCTGAGCAGATACTTAGCCCAGTTTTGTTTTCTGGGTTCTGATTCTATACAAAAGCAGAGAGATAAACTAAAAGATTTCTTCATTTCTTTTTAAGCCATATCATCCCACAATCCTGAGGAGGAATAGACCTAAGTGATATATAGGAAGCATTCACTCTGCAGACTTAGACTCCCTCTTGGTGACCTGAAAGAAACAAACAAACCTTTAAAACAAAAGCCAGGCATACATTGGTCTTTTTCAGTGACAGATGACACTGTCAAAACATGATGAGTAGCATAAGCCACCCTGAGAAAGAATCCATACATAAAGTACACCAAGGAATGAGAGAAGTATGTTCCAGCAACAGTGACAGATTCCCCCATTTCAAAGATTCCATCCCCAGGGGGCCAAGGGCAGTGGAGGCTGAAGGAGAATGCTCACACTCAGGGTGGACAAATGCAACTCAACACTTTGAGTGATGCCTGTGTGAAATCTGGGAACCGGAGGTTGAGTCTGTTAACTAACTCAGCAGAGGCAGGAATATGCCCATGCATAGCTGAAAAACAGCCTTGTGCATTTTAGGGAATCACATCTAGTTGGCCTTGAACACAGGACTCATTCCTTCTAAGCCTGCTGAGCAAAGCCATCGTGTTTCAGGGAGGGATGGAGGGGAAAAAAGACATTTGTAGGATAGCTGAATCATCCCTTTGAAATATGCTAGTCACTCAGACAGAAACTTCAAAAAACAAGAGTATTTTTAAAACAGAGAACACTCCTTCAGTTTTCAAGAGATGAAATACACACTGTACTGTACTTTTAGGTCCAGGGAAATGATTTCTGAGTCTTCCTAGTGGTGTTTAGAGTAGCTGAAGAGCATATCTGAATGGTTCAACCCACTGAACAGCCTTAAAATCTCCCTACAATGAAGAAACTGCTCAAAAGGGAAGAACAACTGGAATGGGGGAAAGGAGAAAAGAAAGAAGGCAAAAGATTATATATATAAATATATATATATATATATATGCTAGATAATTATACTACTATTCTTTATTAGTTCATCAAAAAGAATGGCTTGTGCTTTCTTTCACTGTTTGATCATTTTTTCATGCCTATTTCTTATAATCTGAACAACTACTTTGAAGATAACAAGTATGAAATATAACCACTGTTAATTTCGTATTATTTTGTTTCTAAGTTCTGTATCATCATTTTTATTTTTTCATTTAAAAAAAAAATCCCTATGATGCAATCCCAACCCATTCCCCAGCTCGTGCCTCTCAGAGTCCTGCACATTCCTGTGTGTCCCAAGCTTACCAGATGTGTTGTGTGTCCGGTTCCATTCCTGCCCCTGGTATCTCCTAGAGGGTGCTCTGTCCCTCAGAGCCACACAGGAGGCTTCTTCCACCAGGAAGCCATTCCCCAATATCTCAGTGGTATCATCTGTTCTGAGTTGTCTATAAACCCCAAATCTTATGTTGAGCTCTTATAGTGGATTGGTAACTGGTGGTCAACTTAAACACCAGCTGAACTGAATCAGCATGATGCGCAGCATGGATGGCCCACCTGTGGTCTGTTGCCAGCATAAAAAGGAGACTAGGAGTAAAAGAGTAGCATTATGGGTTCTCCTAAGTGGTGTTGTGGTTGTTGTTTGGAACCATTGGTTCTCCTGGAAAAGCTTGTTATGCTTGTTATGAGCTCAGCTGTTATCATTAGAGGAGCTTGGACCTCATGGCTGAGAATGGCTGCAAGTCACTTTGGGGAAGCTTTGGTCCTTACTTTGAGCATCACTTGCTGGCATCAGAGGGGAAGATGTGGCTATTTAATCTCCAAGAGAAGTTTGTCCCGCTAGCTTAATGATATGTATCCGACTGTTCTCACTGTTGGAGGAGCTCGGGATCTCACTGCTGCTGAGGATGGCTGTGGTACTTTTCAGGGAAGCCCTGGTCCTTTTTGAGTGTCACTTCTTGGCTCCAACACAGAACTTACTGGGCCTGCTGGCACAGATCCTTAACCCCGCTGGCATACACTTTTTAGCTTTCACTGCTGACCTTTGGGCCTTCCCTGCACAGATCCATGAAATAGACTTGCATGAGTCATTGTCATGGACTCAAGTTTTCAGCTTAACTCATGCAAGTTATTGCCCTGGGATCCAGGCCCTTGGCTGGATTTTCTAGGTCTCTAGTGTTTTGGACAGATTTCCTGCATTTTCTTTGTATTTGACTCCTTGGGTGGCCATTATAAATAATACTATAAATTATGTGTCCTGTATGTAAATTGTTCTCCTTGCAACCCCTGACTACAACAGCTCTCCTGTGGTTTACTGGCCCCCCATAGCCATGGAATTGTCAACTGATTTGGTCAATCCAATGAGATACTAATAGAAATAGCTGATATTCAGTGAGCACTATTATATTTTGAGGCCTTAAACTAAACCTTTTATAAGAATTATCACATTTCATCCTCAGAGCCTACCCATGTGAGGACACCTACTATTGATTATCCCCAGGTTTCAGATGAGGGTAACAGGCATAGAGAGGTTAAACATCTTGCCCACAGTCACCCCACCAGCATGAGTGCAGGCCTGTCTAACTGTAAATCCTATAATCAAAACCATCCCCAAGACCATCATATATGATTCTCCTGGGTCTCCCATAGAATTTGGTCCTCTTATATACTTGATTCACATTTAGTGAGCAAAACCATAGAATGTTCTAAAACTCACTCATGACTCCTCAATACTTTCTACTTACATGACATTTCTGAGAATTTTCTACATTGCAGACATTGTGTTAGGCCCTGAGAATGAGAGAATGAGCAAACAGAGTTCATGCCCTCGAGCAGTTTATAGGCACAGAACAGAGGCTCCGTAAGTACTGGAAATGAATTCCCATAAACACAGGCTATTATTGATAGCCCTAAATATGTCTGATTACAGTGGCCACTTAGCTTAGAGAGGCACTCAGCTGTATGGAGACACAGGCTTTCAGGGCAGACTTTCCAGTCTTGCAGCTCAGACTCATCAGTCTTCTACTTCAGACCCTTTGGCTTCTTGACACAGACTCACACAGGACTTGGATTGTTGACTGGATCCCTCAGTTCTCTGGTGGGCAAACAGCACTTTTGCACTCTTTGACACCTGACTCTGCCACTATAAGCCCACCTTGTAAATCTTGATTTATACCATTAATATTAAGTCTATTCCTCTATTGAACACTGACTGATACAGATTCTGGTATCTGTATTAGGGTCATTGTTGTGACTATGTGAACGACATGCCTTTGGAACTAGCTTGCAAGGGAGTTTGGGTAGGTTTAAAGATGCCAATTGAAGAAGCAGTCCTAGAATGCTGTAAGCCAAGCTGGATGGGAAACTTTCTCAGAAGACCAGAATGCAAAGAGAAATGCAGTTAATAAAGACTTGGACCACCAGGCTTCAGCTGAAAACTAGGACTGCATTAGCAATTGGACTCCATGCACATTACACTCTGGCAGAAAATTTATCTACCTGTTTTTCCATATCCAGAGGTGCTGCAGCTGAAATTAAGGGCAGTGGACTAATTTTTCTGTTAGAAGAAATTTCAAGGCAGTCTAACATTGAGGTGATGGCACGGCTACTGCTGGGAGATTTTTGCTTTCTCTATTTTGAGAATTAAGAACAAATGGCCCAGCAGAATAGTTTAAAAGTTTTGAGTTTGTCCAAAAAGAAAGCACTAATAAAGACCACAAAGAGTGGCCTGCAAAGACCACAAAGAGTGAGGAAGGACTGGGTTGCTCAAAAATTAGCATTGAAAAGCGAGTACTCTAGAACAGGACAATAGAAAACATAATGTGAGGGCATCACAAGAACCAGTAGGACTCCACCCTTTGCAGTCCCAAAATTGCAAACATGAAAGACTTTGCCTTGAAAGGGGAACCCCAGAGCATCACAGCAACAGCCTGGAGAATTTACTCCTCCAAATTGGGTTCATGGTGCTCAGTAATTCAGCCACTTGACTCTTATAGGCTAGAGATAAGAAAGCCTGGCTACTACTTCAGTTGATGGCACACTTCAGCATTATCCACGTGATACTGGTTACAGAATACAAGAATTTTTGTGTCAGGAAAGTTCCACCCAGATTTCAGAAGAAAGTGTGGGAGGCCTGACAGTATGCCGCAAGAGGGCACTGTGTGAAGCTTTGAGTGTAAAGCTGAATGCAAAGTGGACACCAAAGAAGGCTGGAGAAGCCAGTAATGTGGGGTATCTGATGAAAGTTGTAAGGAATTAGCAAAGCCAGCCCAAGAGAGAGGCCGTGAGGGCTACAACCACTGACACTGCCACAGGGACTGGGTAACCCAAATCAGTTGGAGTTTACATCTTCTCATAGATTACCCTGGGTGCCGGACATGGAATTATGGGACTTAATGTTTGCCTTGCTGGATTTTGGTCTTGCTTTGGTCTCATTCCTTTCTATTCCCCTATTCCTCACTTTTCAAATAGAGAATGCTTATCCTGTGCCATTGTGTGTTAATAGTATTTAACTTTCTTTTCATTTTTATAGAAGCTGAGTTTGCCTTAAATATTAGAAGAGAACTTGGATTTGGACTTTTCAGCAATGCTGATACTGTTAGTACTTTGGCAACTCTTAGAGATAAACTAAATGCATTTTGGGTAAAGAAATACACTTAAGTCTCTTTGGGGCTAGTGCAGAATGTTATGCTTCATATCTAAACTCTCCCACCCCTAAAAGCCTCATGTACTCATAAGTGGGGCTTTGGGAAGTGACTGGATTGTAAGTATGTAATACTCATTACTGGATTATAGCTGGGTGTGATGTGGGGGAGGTGGAGCATGGTGGGAAGCAGTGGGTCACTGTGGATGTGGCCTGGAAGTTCCTCCTCTTCCCTTGATCCCTCTGTGCTTCTTGCCTGCCATTCCACAAACTGTTTCTTCTCTGCCATGCCACCCTGCCTTGGGGCCAGCCAACTATGGGCTGACACTTCCACAAACTGTGAGCCAAAATAAACCCCTCCTCCATTAACTTGTGGGTGTCAGGTGTTTTGTTCTGGCAATGAGGATGTAACTAAGACACAAATATACTTTTTGAGGTCTATTTTTTGCATTTTTGTGTTTTCTAATGGTGATTTTGCTGTTTCAAAATAAACTCTAGCATAGGCTGAAGAGCCATCTTGTGTTACTAAGTGCAAAAACATTCTTACAGAAAAGATACATTCTTTAGATAAGCTCTGTTCAGGTACAAGATATAGTTTCTTGGCCATGAGGATTAATGCTAAGGATTCAATACTACACATTAAGAAAGCCATCTTTAAAAGGAACACATATAAAACAAGGTTATGAATTATTCAATTGACAAAAGTATGCGACCAGAAGCTCACAAGAATCTAACCCTGTACTTCTCCTAAGGACAATGATTCAATATTCAGTAATCTTCTATGATGATAATTTTATAGAACTTCAATTACCTTGATAATGAGAATCAATTCTTTCTTGTGACCACACAATAGGTCTTTCAGAGTCCTTCCAGCCACTTGCCAGTGAATTAGCTGTGACATTACAAGTATAATCACCAAAATACCATAAGAGAAAGAAGAGAACAAATACTTACAGCTATGAGTAGTAGTACACACCTGCAATCCTACCTTTCTGGGAGGCTGAGACAGGAAGACTGCAAATTCAAGCCCTACCTGGACAACTTAATGAGACCCTATCTTGAAATAAAAATAAAAAGGTTAGGGTTCTAGCTCAGAGCACAGGCTCTAGGTTCTGTCCCCAGTACCAAAAAAATAAAAAAAAGAAAAAGAAAGTATTTACAATACACTGTGTATCTCCAACAAGTATGGTAGTGATACAAAGCTTTTCCTAAAGATTAAGAACTGAGTAGAAAGTATTACTTTTCAATATAAGACATTATATACCATTGAATTTTTTTCTCCAGTAGTTAGTTCATGGTGTCCTATAATAAAAATAGGACCAAATTAATTCATCAGTTAATCTTTTCTTGACCATCCAGTTCCAAGAAACATAACCATAAATTATTTTCTTCATGATAAAAAACATTCTTCTAGAGGAGATTGCAAGATAGCCGACTGAGTGGCGGCACGATAAGAGAGCTTCTCTGAGGAAAAAAATAAATAAATAAAAACAACTCAGATGCTGGAATCTGGCAACATGGAGAAAGCCAGACAAAAGGAGATGAATTCTCATGACCCAGGAAGAAACTGAGGAAAAAGAAAAATAAAAAAAAAGAAGAAAAAGAAGCTCAGACAGAGGGCTGGAGCTGGGCGAGCCCCGATCGCTGTACCGGAACATCTTAAAGTCAGATGACTCATGATCGACCTGAGGTTGTGGCCCTGCTGAGAGCAGGGGTTGGTGAGCTCCAGACCCTCAGCTGGAGGAGGCCCTGAGACAGGGAGTGCAAACAGCCAGTTGAGCTGCGCCAACTTTGGTGAGTGACAGAAACTGGAATCCCCAAACCGGGAGGACTGGCTGGGTGACATTTTGGAGTTGGGCAGGGCCAGCTTGAATTGGGGCCCTAGGCAGCGGCTGCTGATGACTCCTAGTCCAAAGCAGATTGAAACCCAATAGCCAGGGACAAGGCTTTTCTGGGCCAGTGGCATCCCCAGGGAACACACAAACCTGTTGAAGCATAAACTGGTTGACTGGTGTAGGGGGAGGAGCCAGTTCTCAGCCTGCAACTCACAGATCCACTGCAGACTGAGGGGTGGTACTTCCCTAGCAAGTGCACTGCAGAAAAGCTGTAAGCAAAATGAAAGGCCCAGAGACCTCCACCACCCACCCATCTGAAGGGGGACAAAAACATGACAAGACAGAGAAAGAGCAAAAGGTCCCCAACTGCAGAAACAGGGAAAGTGAGTTCAACAGAGGTAAATGCAGAGGAGGTTGAGAGCAACAAACCTGTAATGTCAGAGACAGCCTCATCGGAAATAAAGAAATACATCCGTGACCTCATTGTCAAATTTAAATCTGAAATTCTAACTCAGGTGAAGCAAGATATAAGAAGACTAATAAAAGAAA
>PVLA01013354.1:24492-37527 GCA_004027455.1 Hydrochoerus hydrochaeris
GAGAAGCCTTTGATGAAGAATATAAACAAAACCTAGAATATATGAAACAGATCCAAAGAGAATATCAGGAAATTAAAAACTCCATTGAAACCTGGCAAAACCTTTTAACAGAAACTAAAGACAAACTTTCAAAACTTGAAGATAGATTTGCAAAGTATGATCATGAAAGGAAGGATCTCTTAAAAATAACAAGGAACCAAGAAGCAATGATACAAAGGCTAGAAGATGACAAGAGGATTTATAACCTAAGAATAAAATATGTGAATGAAGATGCAGCAACAAATACAAATGAAATAAAAAGTCTATTCACAGAAATAATTAAGGAAAACTTCCCAACCATAGGTAACGGAAGTGAAGTTCAGATAAATGAGGCATATAGAACTCCAGCCAGCTACAAACAAAACAGATCTACACTCAGACATATAATAATCAGGATCCCAGAAATCCATCACAAGAACAGAGTATTAAAAGCAGTCAGAGAAAAGAAACACATTACCTATAAAGGAAAACTCATCAAAATCACAGCAGACTTCTCAATGCAAACCATCAAATCATGAAGAGCTTGGAGCGAAATATTCCAAGCCCTGAAAGAAAATAACCTCCAACCCAGAATGATGTACCCTGCAAAATTGTCTCTCAAAATTAATGGAGAGACAAGATACTTCCACAACAAAGAGGAACTGGGGGAGTTTGTGACCACCAATCCAACCCTGTAAAGAATACTGAAGAACATTCTAGAGAGAGAGAAGAAAACCACCAGGGTTCCAGGAATAATGGCAGAAAGGCCTCAAAGAAAGGGGCAGACAGTGGAATCAAGGAGAAAAGTAAACAAATAACAACAGAAAAATAGCATGGCAGAGATAAAACAGAGAAGATTGGTTATATCACTGTTTTATCTTGACTGATTTTATTTGAATCTGGTATGCTTGAGAGTGTCGAGTCTGAGAGTAGGGGCAACTACTCTGAAGATGGCAGGATTCAATAGGATACCCATTCTGGTTTGACTGTTATCTGCCTTTGAAGTCCTATAATGTCTCCAATGTTTAGATTTTATTAATAATGTAAAGCAATGCTAAGTTTATATTATATTTGATGATATAGACAATTTTATTGGAAATAACTAGAGACATCATAGTGACTACCGTAGATCACCTAATATTATGTTTTTGTATGTTCTTTTCATCTCGTGTTTCTCTAGGAATTTGTATTGCTGACTTGTTTTGATTTGTTTTTCCCTCTAATACAGAAAGGCTAGGTATATGTGTAGAGACTTATACATGTGTAGAACTTCTAAGTAGTTTACAAGAATGGATTATAGTTATTGTAAAGGAAAAAAAAGAAGAGAATATTCTAAAGGATATAACTGCATTTATGTTTGAGTGTGTGGAATTAATAACCATGTTGCTAAAGTTTTAGTTGGATGGAGGAGCAAAATTGACTGCAGTCTCACTGTTTGGATGTCCACTTTGTGGACTTTAATTTTGTAACTTGAACAACTATATCCAAGAAGACAATATGTAATGTATCAAATAGTGATTTCTTACTATTTTTTTTGAAATTCTGTATTGTTTCTACCCTTTTTTGTTTTGCTTCCCCCTCTTTAAATAAAATTAAAATAAATTAGAAATGAAAAACATTTTTCTTTTAATCCGACTCATACTCTATAAAATAGGAAACATCATACTTTTTCTTTCTCATGGTTCTCACAAGGATTCAGTGAAGTACTGAACAGCTTCAGCGCTAGGACATATGACATAGCTGTAAGAGAAGCACATAAGCTGGACTAGCCCTGGGCTGGAGGCTCATTTTTCTTCTGCAAAATTCTTCCTGAGCACAGCCTCTCAGGCCACAGAAGCATACACATGACTGAGGTCCTTTTCCTCCATCCCATCGCAGTCTCCTGATCTGGCCCATCACCTTAGGTTTTCTGGGTTCACATTTAGAACGATGAATTGTCATTCAAAGTTCTTATTTAATAATCCAAGCTTTAGAGTCACACAGATCTGAGTTTGAATTCTGCCTCAAACATGTATTAGTGGTATTATTTGGTACAAGTTACCAGCTCAGAGTCTCAGTTTTCTCATATGGAATATGGAGATAATATCTACCTTGAAGATTAAATGGGATTATACTCATCAGGGTCCTCTGAAAACTAGATGCCAAGTGAGAATTAAAGACATTTATTAGGTTGGAGAATCACTATTTAATGGGTAAAGCATTTCCATGTGGAGTGATTAGAAAACTGGAAGTAGGTAGCAGTGATGGTTGGTTGCACAACATTGTGCCTATAATTCATCCTGAGTTGTGCACTTAAAAATGGCTTAACTGGAAATGTTTATGTTAGGTTGCACCAAGACTGTAAGAAACAGATTTATCACGGGAAATAACTGTGGGATAAAGGTGGGTGGGGGCTTGGAGAGCCTTTAGACTCTGATAAAGATCTTCCCAAGGGAAGAACAAAGGAAAGGAAAAAGTCAGAGGTAGAATTTCAACAATGGCACAGTTCCAGGGTTCCCACTATGGTCCAGGAATGGGCCTTCTTCATTTCCCTGCCACACTCTTCCTAGCTAGGAGCAGCTTAGGAGAAGCACATCATGACTTCAATGGCCTTCATGGGTTTGACAGCACAGACCCACAAGCAGACAATATCCTCCATAGATGGAGATCTGAATGGCGCAGTCCCATGAGTGCCACGGGAATCATGCATGTTAAGGTCCTCAACACCTGAAAACACAGAAGACAGTAAAAGTGGTGTTGATTTCTAGTGAAATTGCCAAGATCACCACAACCACCAACCACCAGTAGCATGATCTTTATTTCAGTAAAAGCTGCTTCCAAGTAACATATGGCCAGCTCTAATTAAATCATTTCTATCTGGAAGCAATTGTAATAAGTCTTATCAATTGTGATAGCCATCTAGACAGTTTAAATTGCATTGTCAACATTAGAACAGTTATCTCTTACAAGGGCAGGATGGAAGTAAGCTATGACTCAAAAATAATACAGGAGTCAAGGGCTGTGGCTGGGACTTGCATGATATCTTTGAACAGCACAGCCTTCCATCACTTTAAAGGGACAGCACTGATCCCTGCTGGACTGGGAACCCCGAATGACTCACCTCCTCTATGTTAATGCCATTTCATCACCTAAAGCTCAAGTAATAGGGAGAGATGTGGTCAGCATGAACCTTTCTTCAACAAAAATGAGCCAGAAAGCAGTGTCAAAGGAGGTAATCCCATCTCACTACTCACGGCAGCAAGACTGACTCTGTGATGTCCTATTTAGACACCTGGGGTGATTTCTTTGCCTTGAGGACAATACATGTTTCATTTCGTATTCCCTTAAGAAAGAAGAGTAGGACACTCAATCAATTTCTCTGTCTTCCAATAGAGAAAAGATAGTTTTGTTTCAAACTCTTAAGTGAATGACTTGGAGACAAAGGCAGATGGAGAAAAGTAGATTTAGAGAGCATTTCTAACTTTGAGGCTTTTGTCTTTCCCCAATCATTTAATTAAGTGAATCTTTTGTATTTAATCTCTTCCTTAGGCAAAAAGTGAATCTCTGAGGAATCAAGAAAATAATAAATATGGATGCTCATTTCTCTTGCTATTCATTCCACCAGGTGAGAGACAGTGTTTGTTTTCCACTATGATTCCTACTCCCCCCATCTCTTCTTATGAAATATCTACAACCTGCAAAAAAGGAGCCAGACCCATTGTCCTGACTGATCCAACACACAGTCCTGTCACTCAAGCAGACCAATGAGAGTTCTTCCCAGCAGATTTATGTACTAAAGACTGGGGAGGTCTCTTTTCTCTATGTTAACTATCTTTGAATTATCTCTTTCTAAATTTCCATTCACCACCTGCAGAAAAACTACACAATAAGTCCCTAACTTATGAAAGAGTTCCCAAGTGGGCGAATGTTCCCAAATTGGACTTGTTTGTAAGCAGGACAAAATGAATCTTATAAATCTTTGACATACTTCCAGATATCCCGGGCCCTGACTGAGCACTGTACTACTGCACCCCATCACACTGCACCATAAGCACACAGCAGCAATACCTCACGGCTTGTTCACACCCGTGAATGTTTGCAATGCAAGGCCATTCATACCTGTGAAAGTTCACAACTTGAATGTTCCTATGTTGAGGATTCATTGTGTATAAAAGAGAATGAAGTGATATGACAGAGATGGAGGAAAAAGCAAACCAGGGAAAATAAGAAAAGATCTGTTAATCCAAATTATACTTTGAACTCTTGGTCTGGTCACTCGAAGGCAGCTCTTCCCCTCTAACAGTAATAAATGGCCTATAATCCGCACAAGATGTCAAGCACCAACAAGAAAAAGATTCTACCAGAAAAAGAGCATGAATGGTGAGGAGAAAAATCTTACATCTGAAAATATGAGGCCTGGTAACTGCCACTCTGCTTACAATAGGACAGGGATTAACTTGGAAAGAGGAGGAGACTAAGGTGGTTCAGGTCTGTGAAAGACAACACAATGTGGAGACTGATATAAACTACACAAAATTAATCATTATCCCTCTTAAATGAACTAGACACATGAACTCATCCAGTCCTTTGGTACCAGTGAACATAATGAGGACAATTAAGTTTCTTGAGATTCTACAAACCAGACTGGCTCTGAGGAGGTCAGAATTATCAAGAAAAGTGAAGTTGTATAAAATGATCAATTACGATCACAAGGAGCTATCAGAATTCTTTGAACAAGATTCAAAAGAAGAAGCCAAAATAGAAGACTAAATCCAGGGTGCAGTGACAGGAAACTAGGGCTCCACCCTTCTTCTGCTGGAAGGGAGTACTTGACAATCATTTGTCTTTTAAATGGTTTGATCTACAAAGCAGGTAGAGATTGACTGAAAATGTTTTCATGCCAGGTGGGGAGGGAAACAGAGCTTTTGAGGTTAACTGTCTTCCTTCTCTTTCCTAAGCGAGTAAGAAGGCAACCTGCAAACTGGTGGAAAGAAGGGCTGGACTGGGCAGCTAGTGCAGGTGTAGCTAAGAGAGGCACACTTCACCAACCTCCTAAAGAAAACAGTTTTACCACCTTTCTGTCACATTGTTCCCCACATTGCTTGGTGGCCTGAGGCAGAGTCCTCTGGATGGGACAAAGGTCATACACTGCTTGCCAGTCACACTGGAAGAGACCACCTACTCTGAAGGCAAATCCAAATACAGAGCTAAGACCTTATATAGAAACTGAGGGTTAGACAGGATACTATCAAAGAATGCAACTCTAAGAACCAAGCCATTTGACCCAATTCTTGGATCTCAAATTCCATCCTGACTCCAACTCCAATACTCACTCTGCAATTTATCATCACACAGCCATCGTGTTGAATATGCCCAGGTGCCTGTTTATCACCAGAGGAAATGATTGTTTTTCACCATTATCCAAGGATAAAAATATCCTCCTTGAGCAAATCAGAAAGGTAACATTCCTTACAGATTAAACAAGCATACAAAGCTCATCAAGAAAGGATCTGCTCCTTTTTCTTTGAACTCCTGTTGTTCTCCTCAATCTGGCTTTTAGAAGAACAGTAAAGGAGAGGCATAAACACTCCTGGCTGGACATACAGGGTCAGCTTGGATGGGTCCATACTGCTCCTATCAATGCACGGATTTCTATAATTACCATGAGACCATGAGGACAACTTCATTTTGACTCCAAATTTCAGTTCCAGCTTTAATACTTCAAAACCACTCACACCTGTATCCCTTTAATTTGAACACAATACCCTCTTCCAATACTCCTAAATTCTACTGCATCCACTTTTCACATTTATTCCCACTTTTCTTTCCCTTTCTCACTACCCTACATCTTGGCACACTCACATGATACTCAATACCTCAGCTTCTTACCTAGACCCATCTCTATAATCTTTTCTTGCTAATCCATCCTGAATACATCATCCAATGCCTACAAGGCAATATTATTACAGCACTTGTTATCATTTCACAGATACTCATCTTCATTGGTTCATTATCTGAAGAATCTCTCAGTCTGGCTCTCAAGGCCTGGATCTCAACCTACCTTTCTAAAATTGTAGCCCTCTCTCCCTCTACAGATAAGCTTGCTCAAGGCACATCTTATATTTCCTTGCCTCTGCATCATGGCTCATGACACTTCCGCTATCCAGAATGTTCTCTCCTCTTTGCCAGCTATTTCAACACTCCCCACAAACTCAGGTCCAGAAGATGTGCCTGATTATATGAAATCTTTCCTCATTTCATTTCTGTGTGTCTCTAGGGCTCTCTGTAATGTAGTTTCTTTACAAATAAGCAGATAACTACTTAGATGCATCCATGTGCCTGAATCCATGTTATGTGCACTAGGATTAAAGATGTAATAGATAGTGTTGAGGTGAGTGGAGAGTAAATAAGACACTTTCACAAAGCTTTAGTAAGGAATATGATGGATAAACACATAAACACAAGAGGTTTGGGGATAATGTTACCCACTCTTCTTGGGTTAAGATAGGGATAATGGCCCAGATCCCTGGAAGAATAACATACATATATCTAAGTTGAGTCCTCTAGGAGAATATAGAATTATCCAATCAAAAAGTAGAAAATGGCTGATCCATTTAGTCACAGAGAAAATGGCACATTCAAAGAATCCCAGGTGATTGAGTACAGCTGTACTCAATCACACAATTCAAAGAGATGCAGGGATGATAAGAGCTAGGCCTGGAATGGGAACAAGATCCTCTCATAAAAAACCCATTGTACCACATGAAAGAGCTGACATGATTCTGACAATGCCGTGAGCTACTGACATGTTGTAGGGGAATCCATGATCCTGTTTCCCTGTGGTAAGTCTCTTCTGTGAAGAATGTGAATTAAGAGAGCAAATTATTGTAGAAATAGATACAAACAACAGATGAAGGAGCCCTCCATTATCTGAATTCTGTGATGAGACCCAAAGGAATGGGCTGGTAGCAGAGTTACAGAGGAGGTGGAACCAACATGATCTACTAGTGATCAGGTGACAGTGGAGTTAGCAGCAAGGACAATGGTCAGATTTCTGGCTTAAATGGGGGAACCACGTACTGAGGTGGATGAAAACGGGGTAGGAGTATTCTGAAGTGAGCTGAATAAAATATCTACAGGATTTCCAAGGCATGATGTCCTACTGCCAACAGTTAGATGAATACAGATGGAGTGGATAAGAGTTAGCTGGGCTTAAGTTTTCAATTTGGGTATCAACAGCTATAGATAAACGGTCATCAATGCACTGTCAAGGAGTAACTCAATCCTGAAAAAAGTGGATAGCATGAAGGCAGAAGGGGGCCACAATGAATGTCAACATTTAATAATACATGCAAGGAACTGGAACTTTCAGGCAGACTGGAAAGAGAAGGCGGAGATATAAAAAGGAACACCCAGAGATGGTAAGACTGTAAAGAGTATCTCAAGCAGAGACAGTTAAAAGTCAAGTAAAACAAGGGCAAGCAGTCATCCTTTGGGTTGAGGCACAAAATGATTAGAGACAGCCAGGGAGAAAATGTTCCCCATAGAGCAGAGGGATCTGATGCCAACTTTGCTGTTGTAATGTGTATTTACATACAGCTCAAAATAAGTTACTGTGTACGTCTCCAGCCTGCTTTTAAGATCCCCAGCTCTGTCCTAGGTGTTGGGGACCCCCACTCATGTACCTCATTCAGCCCTTCAATGAATACTTGTAAAAAATAAATAAATAAATGCACATTGATATTCCTGCTTTTCACGATTTCACTTGGGAGCATAGGAAAAGTTACTGGAAAGAGACGAGACAGCAAAAGATGCTCAGAGCAGCTCAGGGCCTTGCAAGGAATTTGTCATCTTTCACCCTGCTCCAAATCATTAAGTTAACCACACCCTTTCTTCTTACCCCCATTCCTAGATCAACAGACAAGGTTATTATGGTCTAATTAGTCTCCTAAATGAGCTCTGAAGACCCATGGCAAATCCTGGGCTGAGCAACCCAAGCTGCTCTCCTATCTTCTATCTCATCCCACCGAGGCAGTGCTTCCCCTCTTCCCCCTCCAAAAAAACTGAGCTGGTTTTATTTGTAATTCTATTTCCTGGTCCCTTTTATGACATCTCTCTGAGATGGTGAGCACTTGTCACCCATACAAGACCGAAGAGACCCACATTAGCAATTACCCCACAAGCTATGGCTTATTCACTGCCTAGTGCAAGCAGGTACCACAGTGACTCTTGCTACAGAGCTTCAGTTGCTTCCGGTTCTTCTCAGAATCCTCACTGGCTCCTTACTAACCTCGGACAATTTTTTTTTTATTTTAAAAGTAGGATAATACCACAGAACAAGACGGAACAAAGCCAGTTGAGACAGTGTAGTGCAATTGGTACAGAACTTCACAGCAGGCTACCAGGATAACAGTAATAGGTATCATAGTATATCTTGTTTTCTTCACAATAGTTGTTCTTTCAATCAGGTATAGGAAATACAGAACATTACAGAACTTATCAAAACAGAATATTGAATAGAGCAATACCATTAATCAGAACAAAGCAAAACAGTGATAAAAAAAAATATTTGCTTCCAAAAAGATGGTAGAAGGAAATCCCCCTTATTTACTATATTACATATAGTCAACCTTGCAAGAGATGCTCAGATCTCTGGCTCTCACTTGCTAATGGGGGGGGGGGATGTTTGAATCTCAGCCAACACCAGTAGGCTCACAGCCTCTTACCAGTGAGGCAAGCTGGCTGCTTGCTTTCCCAGTGCCCTAAGTTCGAACATGGCATGGATCTCAGGAGACACGGATGGTTCTCGCCCTTGGGCAGCCACGGCTTGCCAGGCCACAGCCACTTACCAGGGTGGCAAGCTCCAAAAAAATTTTAATTTGTTTCTTTTTCTTGGTTCATTCACTCAAAACAAGGCAAACATGAAGAAGACATACATAAGTTAAAAAGGCTATTATCAAAATGGAAAACCATATTTGGATAAAAAGTATCCCATTTTTAGACCTTTAACAAGACCTTTAGACTTAAATAGATGCTCCCTGAAACTAAATGAAACAAACAAACAAAAAAATCCCACGAATTAATTTAGTGGATGTATTAATTGTGGTACTTGGGGCTTATCCTCATGAAGGATTACATAAATACTCTCCCATGCAAAACCTGTGAAGAAAGAAGCCATTCCTTAGCTTCACAAGCTTCATCTCCCAGGGCACAGGACATGTTCTGTAGGAAACACTGAGTACTCACTACTGCAGTTTACTCAGGGTCTTACACCACAGAAATAGAAAACTGAGCATCTCAAGTAACAATTTTTTTCTTCCTTCTCCGCTGATACCAGGTATCAATCGACTGCTTTTGGACTCCAAAATCACCCTTCATTGTCTGCTCTTTGAAAACTGATTCCATTTCCACTTGCCGGCTGGCACGCGGTGATGCCAGTAGAGGGCGCAAAGAAGACACTTCTCTAGGAAGAGGTTTGTTTAATTCCTGGTTCCAGGTGCTCCCCGGGCAGCCTTCTGCAGCTTGGGTGTGGATCTAGGGCACAGTTCCTGCCATGAGGGTAGTTTTTCCGTGTCATCCCCTAGGATGCACAGTTTTTTCAGCATGTGGCTCCTGCAGTGAAGCTTCCTGAACACCAAGCTGAATGGTCAAGAGCACCCAAGCGAGGTTAGAAGACTCTCCCCTGAGGTTCACTCCTCTTGTGACCACTTTGCCCAGAACTCCTGAGAGTACGCAAGGCCTATGTGGTCCAGAGGACAGATTTCTAGCAAGTTCTGCCAGCACAGCACCATGATCACTTCTCCGCCCTTTAGTGAGTCACAATCAGGAGCTCTATAACAAGCTCTGGGGGTCAGTTTGGACGGGGGTAGAAGGGTCCCTTCCTGGGATGCCTGACCTCAGTCCTAAGGGTAGTGGCTGCCCTTCTAGTTGATATTCCTATCTTCCTCAGTGCCCTCTTCATACTAGCAAATCCTTCCTTACTCCCAACCTCTGTAATAATGAATAATCCCTTATATCAAATTTTCCTGATTGAATTACTGAATGACTGCCACCATCCAATTGATCTCTGATTCATAAATCACTGCATATGCACATATGTGTGCACAGAGACACATGGACACATACACACACAACACAGTGGTCTATAAGTGTAAATGGCCATAAACTGTTTTTAAATCTCCACAACCCACCATAAAAAAATTTTATAATGCTAGAGATGATTATATAGTTTTTTTTAATTTTTCATAACTGTCTTACAAGGTACATATTTTATTTCCATTTTATAGATGGAGAATTGACATGTTGAACTGTTAAATTAATTACTCAAGTTTCCAGTGGCATATCGGATGATTTATGCAGTTAGTAGTATGAATTATTTATAAAACTAGAAAAGTTATTTATATAATATTAAGGATTACTCTGATTTCACAATTTTTTAGCTTCTCCCTTTTTAAAAAAAATCAGGATTTAACCTATGAACTTTACACAACTCTCATTCCCTGTCCTAATTATTTTCTCATTACTGGAACCTAATATCTGATAACCACAACTTAAAGAAGGTAATGTATATTTTGGCTCACAGATTCTAGAAGTTTCAGTCCATAGTCGATTGACTGCAAGGAGCATGGCAAAGGAGAAGCAGTTCATGGCATATCAGATAGGAAGCTGAGGGATCAAGGGAAGAGGAGGGATATAAACCCTTGCGGGCCACACCCACAGTGATCCACTTTTCCCACCAGGTTTCATCTCTCAACATAACATCTAACTATAAACCCGTACATGAGCTAATCCAGTGATGAGTATCATACACAGTCATTCCCTAGAAGGACATCTAGATGTAAACCATAACACATCCCACTATTTCATCTGTTATATGATGGTTCATGTAGAGGTAAAAAATAACTTTTGATGAAAACTTTCAGCATACTTAATCCACACTTGCAGGAAATAAGTTTTTCATAAAATTCTGCTCACAACAACTTTTGCAAGGTGCTGTATAGTAAAGGATGCATAGTCAGAGACCAGTGATAAGAAGAAAAGCTTAAGCCAACCAAGCAACTTCTCTGCATTCATGCCACTACCCTATGTCCAAATATAGAGGCACAATTATCCATACAGGGACAATCAGCAGCATCAATTAATAACTGTGTCTCTCCATAATGAGAGAAGATAGTTACTTAAGATTACAGATCATTCTGACTTTTTTCCCTAGCCTCTCTCTTAAAAATAAAAAAGCCACCTGCAAAGCATTTGTTAGAGAATTTTTAATGCTTTATTAAGTCTCAAATCATTATCAGAAAACAACTTGCATCTGCAAAGGCTTAAATATTGCAATCCACTCTCTTCTCTCTAGAATTCACATTAACCTCCAAAAGAGCAGTGCCAACAGATAAACCCAGGGAATGCCAAACAAACAAGAATGTTTTAACACAAAATCCTTCCTTGGAAAAATAGCTATGTCTTATTTGCTTAAATCAAAGACTGAAGTGAGCTGCCAACAATTCCCTTGTGCCCACTGGAAGAAGTCCAACCCCAAGGCCAGAACTCAAGGCCTGCAGAGATTGGCTTTTGCATTATCAGCATACCTGCATCTTCTCTAAGCCCAGGGCTAAGAGTCAGCCAGGACTCATTGGAAGAGCAACTCCACTTGTTGATACACTGCAAACAGCCCCTTCCCCACTATCTATCTTCCCTTACCTTCCTATCATCCAGTGATTAATGAGTTAAAATTTGGTACAACCAGGAGGAGACCTGTAGAACTTCAGGCCCTTGACAACTGAAATGTCCGTCAGTGTGGCCTTTGCCAAGTGGTTAAGGATCCAAGTGAAGGAAAGGGCACCCCTGACTCTAACACCTGTTAGAGACATTGTTGTGAGAAAACACTGATGATCGTGTAGACTGCCAATGCTGTGACCATCTTCTACAAGCCTGCTTTCTCTTTGGGTCAATGTTGTGAAGCTGCTGGTGGTGGTAACTACCACCTCTAGGAGACTTCAGCTGCAAGATGTTCTGGATTCAATGGGGAAAAATGGAGGGGCAGGTGAACTGGCAACAGTAAGGTACACTACAGATGCTGGCCAAGCATCATAAGTCATCTCAGTATTGCGGGTTCATTCCAGCCAAAGGAGGCAGGCGACAAACAACAGGACCCAAAGGAACAGTTTGAGCTGGAGGGAGGGGGCATCCTTGGACTGGGTCCCCTTTGCCCTCTCCATGCAATCTCACCTTCACTGGGATGCATTGTTAAAATCCTATGTGCTCTCATTCATCATGGACATTTAAAATCATCACAATACAAGGCACTAAGCCATGTAAAAGACATATTCGTTTATTGGAATACTATCGACACTAATATAATCACCCTATCTTATAAAGAAATGAACTCAACTCATCTTTTTTGGGGCTTAAATTTAACAATCAAGTTCAAAATTTAAATCAGATATGCCATAAATAAAACTGTTTCCTCTCTTGTGGCTTGAGGCCTAATTTTAACCTAATCAGAGATGATATTGTAATAAACTATAATGGACTGACTAGCATCCCCCAGAATTCATGTCCACCTGGAACCCTAAAACTGACCTAGTTTAGAATAGTCTATTTTCATGCATTGGTTTGGGTAATTCAATGACTGGTACTGTTACAAGAAAAGATAAACAGACACAGCAAGAAGTCATGAACAGTTACAGAAAGAGACTATGGTACTACAGTTATAAACCAAGGAATGCAAAGGACTGTTGGAAAAGATAGAAGCCAGAAACAAAAGCACTGGACCCATTCATTCCCTGGAGACTCCAGCAGTCATCAACCCTGCCAACACCTTGATTTCAGACTTCTGGTCACCTGAGATGTGAGGGAATAAATCTCTTATTCCAAGCTACTCAGTGTTAAGTTCTTACAGTAGCCTAGAAAGTCAATACAGCGCCTTTGGCACCCACATCTACAGTGGTTCCCACATCTTAGCAAGCATTAGGATCTCCTGGAAGGCTTGTTAGAACAGCAAAGAAGGCTGCTCTCTGGAGCATGAGGTCTGACAAGTTC
>PVLA01013355.1:0-37415 GCA_004027455.1 Hydrochoerus hydrochaeris
GAGAAATGCAAATTAAAACAGCATTGAAATTCCACCTTACTCCGGAAAGAATAGCTGCCATCAAGAAATCAACTGATAACAAATGCTGGCGAGGCTGCAGGGAAAAAAGAACACTGCTCCACTGGGAATGTAGACTGGTGCAACCATTATGGAAAACCATATGGAGAATTCTCAGAAGACTAGGATTGGAAGCCCCATTCAATCAGCTATCCCCCTCCTGGGTATTTTCCCCAAAGAACTGAAAAGTTCAAATCACAGTGATTTATGTGCACCCATGTTCATAGCTGCACAATTTGTGATAGCTAAATCCTGGAAACAACCAAGATGCCCATCAACTGCAGAGTGGCTGAAAAAGATGTGGCATTTTTATACAATGGAATATTACTCAGTATAAAAAAATGATGATCTTGAGGCCTTCATAGGCAAATGGAGACAATTTGAGACTATCCTCATTAGTGAAATAAATAAGCATTATATTTATAAATATCATATTGTGTCTCTAGTGTAAAAAGTAAATAAGAACTACAAGAGTAATAAAACCAAAATATTTAATTGCTATTGTAAAAAAGAGAGGAAAAGAAAGTGCTCTAAGGGATATAACTGCATGTATGTTTCAGTATGTAAAATAGATGACCATATTGCTGAATCTTTGTTGGATCTTTGAGCAGAACTGTTTGTAGTCTGACTGTTTGAATATTTACTATGTACCCTTTAACTTTGTAACTTGAACGACTACATCCAGGATGACAGTATGTAATTTATACAATACTGATTTCTTAGTGGGGCTTTTTCTCATTCTCCTTTTTCTTTCTTTCTTTTAGAATTCTGTATTGTTGCTACCATTTTTTTCTGTTTTGTTTCTTTTTTCTCTTCTCTTTAAATAAAATTTTAAAAATGTATAATTGCTGTTGTAAAAAAAGAGGAAATAGGAAGCGCTATAAAAGATATAGCTGCATGTATGTTTAGGTGTGTGGGATTGATGACCATATTTCTAGGTTCTTCTTGGATTGTTGAAGAGATCTGTTTGCATTCTCACTGCTTTAGTGTCCACTTTGTGTGCTTTAATTCTGTAACCTGAATAACTATTTCTAAAAGAACAATTTGTAATTTATCAGATAGTGATTTCTTACTGTTTTTCTTCTTTTCTTGAAATTCTGTAATATTTCTACCTTTTTCCTGTTTTTTTCTCTTTAAATAAAAAAAATTTTTCAAAACACGCATACAGTGTATACTAATCAAATCTAGTCTCCTTTTCCCCACTTTCCCTTTGCCTTCCCCACCTCTAATACTCACTATGCTATATCAGATTAACATTTTTCTTTTTGAATTTCCACAAGTTGCCTGTATGGGGCACTTGTCTTTCTGTGTCTGGCTTATTTCACTTAACATAATGTGTTCCAGTTCTATCTATTTTGCTGCCAATAACAGAATTTTTTCTTCTCTGTGGATGAATAAGATTCCATTGCATGTATGTACCATATTTCTTTATCCATTCATCTGTTAGTGAGGACCTAGGTGGGCGCCACATCTTAGCAATTGGGACTAGCGCTGTAGTAAGCCCAGGAATGCAGTTATCTCTTTGGTATGCTTTGCTTTGGCTTTGCTTTCCTGGAAGACTTCCACAGTCAAGAGAAGAATGAGATGACAGATCACATGAGACGAGGCACTGAGTCATCCTAGCCATCTCCTCCCATCACATTGTTTTTGCAATATTTTTAATTTTTGTTGTTATTGTTGTTGTTTTTTGGTTTGGGTTTTGGTTTTGAGACAAAGTAATCCAGGCTGGCCTTGAACTCATGATGATCCTCCTGTATCAATCTCTTGGGTACTGCAATCACAGGGATACACCACCACGCCCAACTCTCTTCATCCCGCTGACTGAATGCAGCTGCATGAGTAAGTTTCAGTGAGTCACCAGAAAAGCCTCTCAATCACAGAACTATAAGAAATAATACAGTTAAGTTTTGAGTTAAGTGTTAGATGGTGTGTTGCACATCACTGGAGTCTGATACAAGGGGTCACTTGGGACATCTAACATTGCTGGAAAGGATGTCCCAGTGTGGAGTATTCAAGCCTAAGAGGGATAAAGGTGCCGTCTATGTAGGGAGAAGGGAGGTGGGAAGTGCTGAAGAGAAATTGATTACAATAAGGGGGTTGATCAAATAACATTTTAAGAATAATGGAGCCACGGGTGGGGGGTGAACATACTGTAATCCCAGCACTCTGAGGTAGGAGGGTCACAAATTTGAGCTCATCCTGGCCAACTTAGTGATTTAGGAAGACCATGTGTCAAAGTTTGTGTGAGAGGTGGATATGGAGCTCAGAGAGAAGGCACCAGATTCAATTCCCAGTAGAGAAAATAAATGACAATGGAAATGAATTCAAGGGTTTTTTGAAGAGTTGGAGGTGTCAATATAAATTGATAGATATGGATGGATGGATAGATAATAGATGAAATACACATGTGTAGACCTACACATAGTACCTAACCCTGTCTTATAAGATACACAAGTAGAAACCCAAGTGTAATGAGCATACCTCACACCCAGACCTTGACTTCTGCCGTCTTCTCCACTAAAAGGCGTTATGTCTCTTCAGAGAAACAGCTAATTTGCTTGAAACATTTTTGGTACCAAAAGTTGCAAAATGTTCCCGTAATGTCCCCCTGTGAGCCAGCGACATGCATGGGCTGCTGCAGGGGAGATTCAGACGCCAGCCTTTCCCACGTGTCAGCACCATTGAGGGACTGCAGGAGAAGAGAACAAAAGCCAACAAGAAGCCAAGCCCTCCCTGCAAGCCAGCAGCAATCACAGGCCGCTGAGGGGAGATCCAGACACCAGCCTTTTCCTGTGAGTCAGTGCCACTTGTGGACTGTGAGAGAAGAGAATAAGAAGTCAACAAGAAGCCATTCTTCCCTGCAAGGTGGCGCCATGATCGGGCTGCTGTGGGGACATCCAGACACCAGCCCCTTCTGGCGGTTGGGCTGAGAGACAAGAAGAGCCACCTCCCTCAGACACATACACACACTGCACGCAACCAGGTGATCCAGAGAAACACAGGCTGCAATGATGACTCAAGGTGAAATACAACTTAATGCTTGCAGTGTTTAGTACTTCACTGACTTTGCAGGCCTAAAGCTGATAATCCGATCATCTATTCAGAGGATAACAACATGTAGTGTGGCATCTAGAGGAAATCTCCTTCTGAAGGTGGTAGCCATTGTTAATTCCCTATTATCTTGTTTCGAAGTCCTATATCGTTTTCATTGTTTTGTTTTTATTGGTTCTATTCTGTTCTGTTTTGTTTGATTTTTAACATGTCTGATGGTATGGGCAGCCGTTTTGAAGACAACCAGAGGCATTATGGTAACCACTGTTGATTTCCTATTATCTGGTTTTGAATTTCTGTAGCACTTGAATTGTTTTGTTTTGATTGGTTTTATTCTGTTTTATTTTGCTTTGTGTTATTGTCTTTAAAATAAAAATTACAAAAAAAGTTTTAAAAAAGTGTTCACAAAATAATGGAGACATTTTTAAAGGACATAATAGCAGCTTATTAAAGAGATTCCAATTGGCCCAAAAGAACATGATTTGATCACCAAAATATAGTCATGAATTATAGCCTTTGAATAAAGCAGGAGTCAAGACATCTGTAGAAATACAAAAAAATTAACCAAGTGAAAGTTTGCTAAGCACACTGCATTACATGGTTTTAAAGAACTCCTTTACATATTGCTAATTAATTATATACATGAAAATAGAGTAATTGACAGGAAAGAAGCACGGCAGACAGCACTTTAAACAAGAGATTGAACTTCACATCCTCAGTAGTAGAATGGACTGAAATGATGCAGGATGCAGCGGGATGCAATGGGAATGCACCACTTCCACCATGATGAGCCTGGTGAAGATGGGTACCCTGGGTGTAATCATGAGGAAGCACTAGGCCTAGTAATCAACAGCACTTGCGGTGAATATTGAATAGGTTAGGCACAAATTTCTCTCTAACCTACGTGGATTAAAGCAGTTGATTGTCTTTCACAGTGTCTGTGGGTCAGGAATTTGGGAGCAGCTTGGATGGGGGTGGGGCCTGGCTTAGGTTCTGGAGAATCCACTTCCCAGGTGTCTCATGTACCCAGCTGGCAAGTCAGTGTGGGTACTGGGGATGGGCAGGTGGGCTGTCACTTTTCCCCGGCTGGACTTCTCAGAAGAGCTATGTGGGACTCTTCAGGATGTGGTGGTGACTGGCTTCCCCATAGGTCTGCTTTTTTCTCTTGGATTTTGATTAAAATTACTTATAACAAAGATACTTGGGAGGTTTATAGTGTGATTTAAAAAACTCATAGCTGCTTAGCTAACCCTCTATATAAAACTCCTGATGATTTAAGCTTGAGAAACAGAAAAGACCAAAAAAATTAAAATTTAAAAAAAAGAAAGAAATCACCCGCTATCTATAGCCATATATTTTCAATATTTTGCCAGGCAACTTTCTAGTCATTTTTCCATGTTACATAAGCACCTACACATATTTTCAAAATTTATATTTAAATATAACACCACACTGTTCATATTTTTAAATGTCCCCTAAACACTTCTTCAGACCTAAAATACTTGTGTACAACGGTAGAAAGAGACCGTTTACCTCATTGTAGGAATAAGGCTGAAAGTCAGACGTTTGTCGACTCAGAAGCCTATATTCTTTCTCTCTGCCCCCTTGTCCCTTCCCAAAACAGGAAAACACAATACCTATTTTCTTCTCATCCAACAAATTGTAACAGCAATGATTCTGCAGCCCCAGCACCCCTTCCATTAGTCACCCCAAGATCTTCCAGAAATGTGCATTATTTTTTTGATGCATCTCCTTCACCCATGGGAAAGCTACATAGCTAATAGCTGTGTAGTGTCTATTTCATTTTATTTGGGGGGGGTGCTGTTTATTTAAAACAGTGCCACATAGTTTATTACTGGCTCTTTCTGAAGCAATGCTGGAGTATGTCATTGCATCAGTCAATCAACCACTATTTGAATATTCCTGGGCATAAAAGTCCATATCTGAAAACTCTTGGGAGTACAAAGATGTGATTGCTAATCCTTGCCAGAAAGCACTCTGCAATTCAACAGCAATCTGTGGTGGTATCAGACAGTGTACTCAGTGGTGACAGAGACAGGGGCACAATGGGCTTCACCATCAGAAAGACTCAAGAAGCGGGAACTTGAGCTCAGTCTGCAGTGATGGATGGAATACATAGGAAAGATGTATTAGTAAAGATGCTGGAACCAGGCTGTTTTAGACATATGTACTTGTAAGGTGACAGAGAGAAAAATGGATAAGAAATTAGACCAAGGACCAGTTGTGGAAAGCCTTGATTACATACTTAAACAAATTGTACTAAAGGAGAAGCAGCTGAGCTAAAAGCCGGTCCCTATAGGCAACATGAGTGTCTTGAGCATCTAGTGTGTTTTGTTTTTATTTTTATTTTTAGACAGCTCCCTAGAGCCAACTGGTGGGGAGGAAAAGAAGGGGAAGATAGGATGAGGGCTCTAGAGGGGCAATTAGAGTTCTTAACAACATTAGGGAAGTTGTGGATCCTTGAGACTGAGGAGATAGGGCTGGTGGAGAGGAAGGATGGAAGATGAGAGAGTAATTAGTGAAGCAAGTTTTCCAATGGGGCAAAGTGGCATAGAATTCAGAACACATATATCTTTGGAGAAGATGGGAGAGGAGTTATTTTCAAGAAAAAGAAAAAGTCACATACTAAGAAGTGGAGCTGGGAATATAGCTCAGCAGCAGCATAAGCATCTGCCTGGCAAGCACAAGGTTGTGGGTTCGATTTCCAGTACCCAAAACAAACAAATAAACAACCCAAAAAACTAAGACAGAAGGGATGGAGACTGACCTAAGCATCGAAAAGAAATATTTAAGACAGAGAAGAGGGTAAAAGGCAGAGCTAATGCATAGGCTCAGTGAGTACAGGGGAGCAAGAAATGAACAGCCCGGTTTAGAGGCTGATGGTGGCTATTTAAAGTGAGGTCAATAGCTCAGAGAATGGATGGAGCAGAGGCAGAAAGCCTGAGAAGAGGTCACAGGCCTGCAGAGGTGAATCCATGCCCAGGACCCCATTGTTAGAAACTGCTTCCTAAGGTGAACTGGGGTTCTTTATGGGGTAGATAATTTCCTCACATTCACAGAGATGGCAGCTACATGGCTGCCCTCTGATTCATTTTCCTCCATGACCTTGGACTTTTCAGGGGGCTCAGATTGCCAGGGTTCTCTGGCAATGCTGTCCAGTGCAATCTTCTGTGATGATGGAAGTATTCTATATTTATACTGCCCAACACAGTAGCCACTGGCTACATGTGGCTTTTGAGATCTCAGAATGTGACCCATGATTAAGAAAGTGAATTTTACATTTTTTTTTAATTTTAATTAAATTTTAAAAAGTTATAAGGACTAATGACCCTATTCATTAGAACAGCTACTGAGGGATTCCTTTCTCCCTGAAGAAGAGGCTAAGACCATCTACAGGGATAGAGGTGCTGCCGCTGAGGGGCCCTGGTTGGTTACTCTTGACTGGCTCTGCCAAGAGTGGGGTTGGCTAAGTATGGTGGTGCACACGTATAATCCCAGCATTCGGGGAGGCTGAGACAGGAAGATGGCAAGTAGAAGTCTAGCCTGGGCAACTTTGCAGTTTAGTGAGACCCTGTCTCAAAATTTAAAAATAAATTAATATAAAAGGGCTGGGGATCTAAAAGCCCTGGATTCTATCCTCCATACTACAAATGAATGAATAAATAAATGAATGAAAAATGCAGTTATACAAGAACTGATCAAGGTGTATGATGTGTGGTAAAATAAAGTTTATTACAGTAAAAGATATACATTACCATTAATCCCCCTGAAAATACTCCTTGCCTACCTCATCAGCTTTGCTGCCTTCTGAAGCAGTTCTGGAGACCCTCTTTCATGAGTGTTTTTACAAGGTGTGATTTAAATAACTGGTCAGTGCTGCCGCTGAGTGCCGTCCAATGGAAAGGAGGCTCTAAAAACATCACAGTGAGTCCTCATCCACTTGATTCACCAGCTCTGCAGTCACCGTGTGACTTCTGGCTCTTCCCCAAAGTCAAAAGGTCCATGAAATATAAATATTTTGAATTGGTTCAGGATATCGAGGCAGCCACAACCATGCAACTGAGATTTAGAAATCTGCTATTTTTATTATTTTTTAACAGAATGTAGCCTTTTTATTTTTTCATGTTCTTCTGATTTTTGTTTGCTTGTTTGTTTGTTTTTTAGACTGCATCTTGCCATGTAGCCCAGGCTGACCCTGAACTCACTTATGTAGCGCAGGCTGACCTTGAACTCGTGACAATCCTTCTGCTTCAGCCTCCTGAGTGCTGGGATCACTGGCATGAGCCATCATGCTAGTCAGCAAGATTTAGGAATTTAAACATCCATTTAAAAAAAAAAAAGTCACATCTTGTATTTCCAGACACTCCACACTGCTCTCTTTGCTCTTTATAAGCAAACTAAAAAAGATCAATTATTTCAGGAAACATTTTTTTCTTGACCAGATTTTGAGGATTTTCTGACTTTGATGAAAGTTCATACTTCTAAAGGGGAGAGAGTTAATCTTCCCAAGAATGCTTGATGAGGCAATGTGGAAGACAGGAGAGCTCCTCAATGAGGCCAAAGCAACTGCTTTTGAAAGACAAAGTCTGGAGTTGTAGAAATAGTCAGGACTGAGAACCAGACAGATTTGGATTCGAATTTTGCTTTTTTTTTTTTTTTTTTGTACCAGGGATTGAACTCACAACTCTGTGCTTGCCAGGCAGGCACTTATGCCAGTGAGCTAAATCCCCAGCCCAATTTTTGCTTCTGAACAAGTAATCCAACTCTCTGGGATTTCCATGGGATGCTGTGAAATGGGAAGAACAATCCTAACCGAAAGGGCTGCTGTGGTTGTTGCATATCACTAGTAAGGTTCATATTTATCCCATAGGTAATGTGCTAGGAGTAAAACGGTGAGCAAAACAAATAGAATTCTTGCTCCAAAAGAGTGTGGGAAGGGAAGTATTACTCAAATAATCACACAAGTGTATCCCGTGTCTTTGTAATGTAATTATATGTTAGATAAAATTACAGACTATGCTGAGTCCAGGAAGGGAAAGCAGAGTGAGGTGATGCTTAAAATATGTCTGCAGAGATTTTTTTTTTTGACAGTTTCTCTCTAAAAGGCAGAATTTAATCCCCTTTTCACCAGATAGGGGCCAGTTTGTGATTCGTTTTTAACAAATAGCATAGGGCGGAAGTTCTGCTATGTGGCATTGAGGTTAGCTTATTAAAAAGGTTACGATCTCTCTGTCTCTCTCTTCCCTTGAATTGAAGATCAAGTCATGTTACAAGGAAGTCTAGGAAATATAAGAAGCCTATGTAGAGAGAAACAGAGGTCTCTTACCAACAGACAACACATACTTGCTATCCACAGAGTGAGCAGCCTGGAAGTGGAAGCTCCACTTCCATTCAAACCTTCAGATAACGGTTCCTGACTGACATCAGACTGTAGTCTCACGCAAGAGCACAAAGCAGAACGGGCTAGCCAAGCTATTTCCAAACACCTGGCCCTCACATCCTGTGGGGGGTAGTAAATGACGGTTGCTGTCTTAAAACTAGCTTTGAGTGGGGAATGGTGTCATACACCTGTAATCCCCAACTCTCTGGGAGGGTGAAGCAGGAGGGTCACCAGTTTAGGCCTAGCCTGGGCAATTTAGTGACTTAGCAAAGACTCTGTCTAAACCAACAAACAACTAAAACAATAACAGCAACAACAACAACAAAACAGGGCTGAGGATGTAGGTGAGCATGAAGGTCATGGGTGCAATCACTGGGGGGAGACAAGGATTTCTAGAAATATTTTTGTTGCCCAGCCATAGGTAAGTAACACAATAGGAAACCAGAAGAGAAAGTCATGTGGATTAGGAAACATTGGCTTGATAACATAACATTTGAGGGAGGAATTAATTACATAAAGAAGAGAAAAAAGTATTCCAAGGAGCTAGAGGAAATAAAGGTCCTGAGGACAAATGACATATTTGAGGAATCTGAAGTTATCCAGAGAGTGAGGAACATGTTGTTGGGATGGAGATGTCTAAAAAGGTCCTGGGAAGGTTTACATAATGAGGTCCTTGGAGGACATTGTTTTTCCCTAAATATGTAGGACACTGTGGAAGGGTATACATCGTGTAGGGGATGTACTAAGCCTAACATCTAAGTTTCTGGTCTTTTCCCTAGAGATGGGAAATGCTCCTAGAGAACTGTGTTTATAATGGAAAGTAGATGCTTGGGGCAGATTGTTTGAGACACTTCACAGGTATTCAGATGGTCGTGTCAAGCAAGGGATGAAGTACACACATCCAGAGATCCGAGAGAGAGAGAGAGAGAGAGAGAGAGAGAGAGAGAGAGAGATCTGCATTCCATGTACACGTTTGGAAGACAGCGTAAACATGTAGTAAATGAAACCAGCAGAATGAATTAGCTTAGATGGAAATAAGATATGGAATGAGAACAGAAGACAGCCCACACCCCACAACTACCAAGTGGAACGGCCACTGTAGGAGAATGGGTCAGCAAAGGGAGATGAGACAGAGCAGTCAGAAAAGAAGGACATTGTCTCAGCGAAGTAGAGGTCAATGCTGTCAAATGATCCAAATGAAACAAAGATTGGGAGGCCCATCAAAATGGCTGTCCTGCGTCACAGAACTGGGAGGACAACTGTTTGAGAGGATGCGAGGATGAGTACAGAAGCCCATGTGGACAGGTGAAGATAGGGACACAAAGACAAAAATCTCATGATCATCTCAATAGTCATGGAGAAAGCTTTTGACAAAGTCCAACACTCGTTCATGAGAACCCTAGAGAAAATCAGAATAGGTAGTTTTTACCTCAATCTGATAAAAGCCATCCATGACAAAACAACAGCTTTCATACTAAATGGACAAAACCTGAAAGCATTCTCTCTAAAATCAGAAACAAGATAAGGATTCCACTATCACCATTCCTATTCAGTATAGTTCTGGAAATATTAACCAGAGCAATCACACAAGAGGGAGAAATAGAAAGAATAAGGGTAGCAAAGGAAAAAGTTAAATTATCATTAGATGCAGATGGCTTGATACTCTACATAGAAGGCCCCCAAAACTCCTCCAGAATTAACAAGAAAATTCATCAGTGTAGCTGGTTAAAAAGTTGACACTCAAAAACCAATGGTATTCCTGTATACAAACAACCAACTCACTGAGAGAGAAATTAGGGAAACAACATCTTTTACAATAGCATCCAAAAAATGAAGTATGACTCAGTGTAACAAAGTATGTAAAAGAGCTATGTGTTGAAAATTATAGTACACTGAAAAAGGAGTTTAAAGAGGATATTAGAAAATTGAAAGATATTTCTTGCTCTTAAAGAATCAACATTGTGAAAATGATCATACTTCCAAAACAGATTTAATGCAATCCCGATCAAAATACCATTAACATGTCTTACAGAAGTAGAAAAAACATTCCTAAAATTCATTTGGAAATAGGAGAGACCAAGAAAGCAAAGGCAATCCTGGGCAACAAAGGCAAGGCAGAAGGCATCATGATTTCTGACTTGAAATTATACTACAAAAATACTAAAATCAGCATGATACTGGCAAATAAAAACAAACAAACAAACAAACAAACAAACAGACCTAAGGATTAATGGAACAGATTAGAAGGTGCAGACACAACTACAAAGACACTCAGCCACCTTATCTTCAACAAAGGCACCAAGCATATTCACTGGAAGAAAGATAGCCTCTTTAATAAGTAGTGCTGGAAAAATTGGCTTTCTGCATGCCAAAGACTGAAATTAAACCATGCAGAAAAGTAAAATCAAAATGATCAAAGATTTAAATGTTAAAACAGAAACATTAAATCTACTGGAAGACAAGGTAGGTAGAAATCTTGAAAACATAGGGGTAAGCAGAGAGTTCATAAACAAAACCCAAACTGCACAGGAAGTACTTCAAAAAATCAACAACTTGATTTTCATAAATTTCATCTTATTAAGTTTTTTCTCATCAAAAGAAATCACCAACAGAGTGAAAAGAAAACCCACTGAGTGGGAAAAAATTTTAGCCAACTGTCCCTCAGACAAAGGACTTCTATCTAGAACATATAAAGAATTTAAAAAAATCAGGCTCCCTAAATTCAAAGACCCAATCCAAAAATGGGCATGTAAGATGAATATGCACTTCTCAGATGAAGAAATACAAATGGCAAATAAATACATGAAGAAATGTTCAACATCACTGGTCATTTGAGAAATGCAAATTAAAACAACACTGAGATTCCACCTCATTTCAGAAAAAATGACTATCATCAAGAAATCAACTAATAACAAATACTGGCAGGGCTATGGGAAAAAAGAAACTCTTCTCCACTGTTGGTGGGAGTATAGACTAGTACAACCATTGTGGAAATCATGTGGAAATTTGTCAGAAAATTAGGATTGGAGGTCCCATTCATCAAAAAACTAGGATTGGAGGTATTTTCCCAGAAAAATTGAAAACATCCTATCACAGTGATATATGTGCATCCATGTTTATGACAGCACAATTTGTAATAGCCAGATCTTGGAAAGAACTAAAATTCCCCACCAACCATGGAAAAAAAATTTGGAACAGAGTGAAAATTTCTTTTCACTCTGTTGGTGATTTCATTATTTTTACACAATGACGTACTATGCAGCCATAAAGAAGGACAAACTAGAGACTTTTATAGGTAAATGGATGCAATTTGAGACCATACTCATAGGTGAAATGAATAAGACACAAATGTGTAAAACATCTTATAATTTTCCTAGTGTAAAAATCTGAAAGAGTAAATATGATCCAAAATGTATAATAGCTACTGTGAAAGTGAAAAGAGATAAAACTGCTCAAAAGAAAAGAACTGGAATAGGGAAAAGGAGAAAAGAAAGAAGTGAAAAGATTTTATATATATATATATATATATATATATATATACACACACACACACAAGATAGATAATTATACTACTAATCTGTTAGCTCATCAAAAAGGTTTGTGCTTTCATTGTTTGATCATTTTTTCATGCCTATGTCTTGTAATCTGAGCAAGTACTTTGAAGATAACAACATGCGACATATTAACCATTGTTAATCTATTGAAAAAAAAAGACATGGAGGCAAAGACAGGGAGGCCAAGGGGTAGACAATTAAAACAAAAACAGTGTAGCTCTGAAAAGGAGGAAGGAGCTGGGGGTGAGCTTTGAATAACAGAAAACATTTTTTCTGTTGTTTGTAAGAGGGAAGAAAGTCTTGTGTACATTCAAATACTGATGGATCTCATGTGAAGTGAGGTTGAAAATCCAGAACACAGGGAATAATGGTTGTGGAAAGGGATGTATAGCCAGCTGTCATGCCACATGCCTATAATCCCAGCACTTGGGAGGCTGAGGCAGGAGGATCACTACGAGTTTGAGGCCAGCCTGCGTTACAGAGTGAGTTCAAAGTCAGCATCAACTACAAAGTGAGACCCTGTGTCAAAAACAAACAAACAACAGCTTAATGAATCCTTATAGTAAATAACCACATAAGCATGCAAAAAAAAACAGGATACGGGCAGCACTACTAAAGTCCCCTCCCATGTATGTGACCTTATCACAACCCCCACTCTAGCGATAACCATCACCCAGATTTACTGCTTATTACTTCATGTTCTTTTATCTAGTTTTTTCCCTTCCTTTTTTCAGATTGTTTTCTTTGTTAGTACATGGGTATGGTACATGATGCTTACTTTCCTTGTAGGAAGGCTTCTTTTTAGCTTTGCTTTTGTTTTGTTTTGTTTTTGGTAGTACTGGGGATTGAACCCAGGGCCTTGAAGATGACAAGCCCTGGAGTACTAAGCCACCTCCTCCCTTCCTTAAATTTTTATTTATTTATTTATTTTCAATTTTATTAAAGGAAAAGTCCCACCTGCTCCTCAGTGATGGGAAATTGAACCTAGAGCCTTCTGCACTTTTTTTTTAATCAGTACCAGGGATCGAACTCACAACCACACGCTTGGAAGGCAGGCGCTTATGCTGCTGAGCTAAATCCCCAGCCCCGAGACTTCTGCACTTTAAGCAAATGCCTACCACCAAGCTATATTCCCAGCCCGAAAATTTTATTTTGAGATGGGTCTCACTATCTTGCCCAAACTGGGCTTCAACCCCCAATCCATCAGCTTCAGCCTCCAGAGTAGCTGGGATTACAGGCACACACTACTGGGTTGTTTTTGGTTTTACTACCTAAACATAGAGCACTGAATAATGCTGCTAATTTTTTTTTTTATTTAAAGAGAAAAAAAAGCATGTAAAGGGTAGAGATAATACAGAATTCCAAAAAAAAAAAAAGATAAACAATAAGAAATCACTAGTTAATAAATTACATCTTGTCCTCTTAGAAATAGTTGTTCAAGTTACAAAATTAAAGCATACAAAGTAGATAGTCAACAGTGAGAGTGTAAACAGCTACGCATGCATGAATCTCTACACGTATTTCTATCCTTTCTGTGTTAGAGGGAAAAACAAAACTTAGCAAGATAAAACAAAACAAATTCCTATAAAAACATGAAACCAAAAAGTCATATAAAACCACAGTACAAGGTGATCTACAATGATTACTGTGTTGTTTCTTACCATCTTCAATAGAATGTCTATATCATCAGGCATAATTGAATATAGCCATATAACTGAATAAAGCAGTAAATAACAATATTAGTAAAAATAAAACATTGTAGACAGTATAAAACTTCAAAGGCAGGTGATAATCAAACCAGAGTGGTTATTCTAGTGGATCTTGTCATCTTCAGTGCAGTTGCCTATACTCTCAGACTTGATACTATCAATCATAACAGCTTTGAATAAAATCTATCAGTACAAAACAGCAAGCCAACAAACCAGATTTGATTACAATCAGTCATGGTAAAACAGTATAGGTTTTACAGAGCTTTAGATTAAGTTAATAGGAAATTAAGGATGATTACCATACTATATCCTGTTATTTTCGGGATTACTGTCTGTGCCCTCAAATCTAGTACAGGTAGAATGACTGGAACAGAATATAATACATCTAAGCAGAGTAGTATGAGTAATGTGGGTTTTAAATCCTAGTACACTATTAACAATATAGTGTATCAAGGCCATCTATGTTAGAGATTCTAGTTACCCTTCTCTGCCTCATTTCTGCTATGCTATTTTTCTGCCTTTGTTTGTCTATTTTTCTCCTTCATTCTACTGCCTGCCCCACTCATTGAGGCCTTTCTGCCACTGTTCCTAAAATCCTGGTATTTTTTTCTCTCTCTCTAGAATGTCCTTCAGTATTCTCTGTAGGGTTGCATTGGTGGTCACAAACTCACCCAATTCCTCTTTGTCATGGAAGCATCTTGTTTCTCCATCAACTTCTAGTGACAGTTTTGCAGGGTACATCAATCTGGGCTGGAGGTTATTTTCTTTTAGGGCTTGGAATACTTTGCTCCAAAGCTCTTCTTGATCTGATGGTCTGTGTGGAGAAGTCAGCCTTGATTCTGATGGGCTTACCTTTATAGGTAATCTGTTTCTTTTCTCTGATGGCTTTTAATATTCTGTTTTTATATTGAATTTCTGGTATCTTGATTATTATATGTCTGGGTGTAGATCTGTTTTGGTTGTAGGTAGCTGGAGTTCTGTATGCCTCACATAACCAAATGTCATTTTCTTTTCCCATGCTTGGGAAGTTTTCCTTTATTATTTCCGTAAATAGCCTTTGTAATTCACCTGTATGTATTCCTGCTTCTTCATTCACGTTTCTTATTCTTAAATTGTAGATTCTCTTGTCATCTTCTAGCCTTTGTATTGTTATTGCCTGTTTCCTTGTTATTTTTAAGAGATCTTTCCTTTCATGATCACACATTGCAAACTTGTCTTCAAGTTTTGATAAACTATCCTTAGTTTCTTTTAAGGCATTTTGTCAGCTTTCAATGGAGTTTTTAATTTTCTGGTAGTCTCTTTGAATCTGCTCCATGTATTCTATATTTTCTTTATATATTCTTTATCGAATGTTTCTCTCCTTTTTTTGTGTTCCTCCCTTCTTCCATCTGTATCATCCTGAGAGATGCTTCCTGAGAGCATTTCGTTTATTACTCTACTCATCTCTTGCTTTATCTGATTTAATATTTCAGTTTTGAGCTCGTCTACAAGGTCCCGAAGATATCTCTTAATGTCCATTGAAACCATGTCTGATGTTGTATGTTTGCTGCCCTCAGTCTCCCTTCCTTCTCCTGGATCAGTGCTCTCAGGGTTCTGGGCTGGGGGCCTCCTCCTGCCTCTCTCTCCTGTCATGGCCCTGGCTTCCTCCACACAGGTTCTAGTGCAGGTCCCAGCCCCTTTCCCTGTTGGCCACGTTTCCTCTGAAGCACGCTGGCAAGGGACCTCCGCCCTCTCCTGCCTGCTCTTGTCACTGAGGTGTAAGCAGCGGCTGTGTTTGCTTGCCTCTCTCCACCCGGCCAGCCAAACTTCAGGGGCCTTAACCTGGTTAGTGTTTGCTAGGCGCAGGGAATCGATTTGGGACATCTCATTGGGTCCCGGCCAGGGCCGCAGCCCAGTCCAAGCAAATCCCACGAATCTGTTCTTGGGAGGGAGGAACCAACTGAAGTCACTGTCACCCCCAGTTCAGGCTCCTCCTGCCCAATTCCAACATGTCACCTATTTGGTCGCACCTTTCCTGTGTGTGTGTGGAGGTCTCCTTCCCAGCACTGACCATGAATTAATGAAGGTCCCTTCACTGGCTCTGTTCTCTGTTGGCCTCACCAACCCCTGACTTCAGCGCTGCTGTGCTTCCTGTGAGTGGCAGTGGGAACAAGTTTGGGCGCTTCTGCCAGCCGGCGTGGATTCAGGCCTTTGCAAATTTGGCAGGTAGCTGTGAACGAAATGCTGTGTCCCATAATTTTTAGCTGTCTCAGTTGTAGTCCTGAAGTATTTGACGAGCTTTTTTACATTTTAATTTCTTCCTGTGTCAAGAGGATCCATCTCCCTCTGTCTGGGTTTCTCCAGGGTATTTTATTCTGGCAAATGAGTTGTTTCTCCCGGGAGGCTTTGTATTTTGTTGCTCACTGAACAGCCATCTTGACTTCTCTCCTAATTTTTTTTAAGACATGGGCTCACCATGTATTCCAGGCTGGCCTCAAAATCACTATGTAGCCCAGGTTGGCCTGAAACTTGGATTGCTCCTCTTGCCTCAGCGCCTCAAGTGCTGTGATAGCAGACGCACACCACCACGCCTGGATATTTTTGAACTTTAGACAAGTACAATATATCATACAGATTATTTTTATCTCCTACTTCTTTTACTTTATATTATCTTTTAAGACTTCATATTATTGCATACACCTGAGGTTCTTTCTTTTTTTTTTTTTTTCTCTTTTTTCCCCAGTAATGGGGATTGAATTTATGACCTTGCACTTGCCAGGTAGGTGCTTATGTTGCTGAGCTAAATCCCCAGCCCCTTGGTCCTTTCATTTTTGTCCCTGTGTGATAGCCTATGGTATGATTATATCACAATTCATTTGTTCTTTCTACTACCAGTGAAGATTTGGGTTGTTCCTTGCTTGAGATTATTACAAAATTACCCAATGAATATCCTAGCACCTATGTTCTGGCGTGCTGGTGTCTGAACCTTTTGAATGTATTCCTAAGGAACAAAACTTCTGGGTCACAGAATATGCGTATCTTCAACATCAATAAGAAGTTCCAAACTTTTCCATAGTGGTTGTGCTCAACCTAAATAGAAGAGAGGCCATTTGTAGCATTATCATTAATACATTTTTACCTGACTTCAAAAGCAATGTATCCTCCTGAGCCAGCTTCCTTAGGGTGACTTTAAATGTCCTTGTTCTTTTCTAATTCTGAAGGTGGGGGGACTGAAAGTTTCTTTCTCAGCCTAATTTGTTACCACCAAATGATCACTGTTTTTGTTATACATTACAAGTTAGCTGCTTCCTGGGAAGAGTGGGGTAGGGCAAACTCTTGTATCATAGAGATACAGATGATTATTATATCTCAGGGCAATGGTCCTATAGCAGGTTGATCTTTTGAGATTAGCACAGTGCTCCATTTGAGCTGCTGAATAGACAGCTAGGAGAGTAGACTACTTAGCCTTGAATCCTCATGTCTACAAGCTAGATGATCCTGAGTTATTTTATGTTTCTGGTCCTCAGCTGGCTCATCTACAAAATAAGAATGGTAACAGTTGCTACCTCCTAGAGTGGCTGTGGGAATCAATGAGGCAACAGGATAAGGAAAGTACCTAGGACAGTGTCTGGTAATCTGGTGCCTTACTTTCTCTCAGCTTTGGTGCAGTGTAGGCTACGGGTTATGCACATAGATCACAGATATGAAGCAGAAGGAATTTGGATCTTGAACTCTGCAAGCATGGGCAAGTCCTATGACTTCCCTGCATCTCAGTTCCTCCTCTGTATGAATGGGAATCATAATCAGTACCTTGCATGGGGGCTGTGAGGACCCATTGAAATGGCAAATGTAAAATGCCAAGTATGGATGATGCAATACGTAGTAGTTGCTGTCATTCCAGCAGGTGGCAGCTATTGTCTCTGCTCTCAGATGTGGGGTTGAACAGCTCAGGGGCCCTAAACCCATAGCTCCAGCAGTGAGAAAATATATGAACATTAGGATAGAGGGATGATAGTGAGCAGGCCCTAAGCAGGTACCCTTAGCTGAAAGGAACAAAGCCACTTTCTATGGGTTCATAGAGGTGGATTTAACCAGTATTACACAAATACTGGCAAAGAGGTAATAGATCTGAAGCAAGGAAATTCAAAATTCTGTGAGGAATCTTGAGCCATTTTCCCAAGGAAAAGAAGTTTAAGACAAGCACTAAAAAATGTGTGTGTAGGTGAGAGAAGTTGGAGAAAACACCAGCCAGGAAGTGTGGCATGTCATGAGGAGCTTTGAATCCCAGGCCAAGGACTTTGTTGAATCAGTGAGGAAAGAAGACACATTGCATTGCCCAGTGGCTGCAAGACAGGAATTAGAGTTTGAAAGGTGCCTGGGTTAGAAATACTCACTGGCTAGCTGACTCTGCCCTGAGGCTTTATCCAGTGTGTTTAGAAGCAGTTTGGATAGAGATGTGCCTGCTTCTGTGTTAACATCAATCTCATCAGGCTTTTTCTAACATACTCCAGAAAATTAATGCCAAGGTGGCTGGGTCATTATTGTGAATCTCATTGTATCTGTTAAAGATGAGCTAGAAATAAAATGTGCTTGTACTTGACTGTAGTGGACACCTATAGAGGTGAGAAAGTCACTCCGAAATAAAAGGAAGCAAAAATGAAAGAATCTGGATAAGATTGGTGGGAGTTGTATCAGTGTCAATATCCTGATTGTTTCATAGTTTTGGAAGTCATGGGATGGGGAAGAAATGGTCCAAGTGAACAAAATTTCTCTGCATTACTTTTTTCTTTCTTTCTTTCTTTTTTTTTTTTTTTTCCCAGTACTGGGGATTGAACTCAGGGGCGCTGTACCACTGAGCTCCCCCACACCCCGCCCCACTTTATTTTGAGACAGGGTCTCACAAGTAACCCAGGCTGGCCTTGAATTTGTGATCCTCCCACCTCAGCCTCCGGAGTGCAGAAATAACAGGCTTGCACCACTGTGCCAGGTTCTCTGCGTTATTTTAAAAAACTCTAATTACCTCGGCGTAAATTTAAATTAAAATGCATTAGTAAAAGTAACATTTCGTAGAAAAGAAGCCGCAGTAGGTCACACTCGCTCTCTTCAGCCACATTTAGGGTTTCCTCGAGCACGAAACAGGAGCTATTATTTCTCCTGAGGCCCCAGCTGGGAAAAGACAGCCAAGTGCTAGAAGGAACGAGGTCTGCCACGCTGAAATTGCTTTGCTACCGGGACCCAAAACTTTATAGACACATTCTGTCCACAGAGGGTCAACTTTGTCCCCATTTCTAATTTACCGAACCTGTGTCACTAACTCCAAAGGCAGGGTTCAAGTTATTCTTTTATTATTAAAATGAACTTTCTCCACAATGGCAGAGACTATGTGTGGTTTCCGGGCGCAGCACTGTACCCTACTGTAGGAACTTTCCCCCCCGCAGCCGGTACTTCTGAGAAGTCCACCCGCGGGGCTGAGTGCACTGATTTCCGGAGCGGTCGTTCCAGCAGGAGGACCGCGGCGAGCTCCAGGATGAGTTACCCTTCGGGGCGGCGCTGGGCTCCTCTTCCCAGCGGCGGGGCAGCCTTGGCGAGGTCGTGAACTTTCAGGGAGTGAGGGACGCGGGAGCCACGGCGGCAGGCAGGAGGGAAGGGTTCCGAGCTCTGCAGAAGCTTCTCCCGCACTCGCAGACTCCCGCAGGTCCTGAGCTCTCAGCGCGGCCGCCAGAGTTTCTGCGCCCGAGAAGAGGGAAACTGAGGCACAGCTAGCGCGCGCGCACACGTGCACGCCCCCTGCGCTGGGGTCGCCAGCAGCGCAGCCCCGCGCGCCCCGCCCCGCGCCGGGACAAAGCCCGGAGCCCGCGCCCAGACGCGGAGGGCGGTGCCAGTCCGCGCAAGACTCCGCCCACCGCCCCTCGGGGGGGAGCCCTGTACCGCCCCGCGGCCCATGACGTCACCGGCGGCGGCAGGCCCCGCCCCGGCCCCGGGCGGCAGGCCGCATGACGTCACCGAGGCCCCACCCCTCCGGAGCGAGTTCGGTCCTGGCGTTCATTTCATTCCTGTCCTCATTCCGCACATTCTTAGCATCGCTCGCGCCGTGCCGCGCCGCCCGAGCCGAGCCGAGCCTCTGCAGCCGCCCGCCGCGGCCCCGCCGCCAGCCGCGGCGCCCCCCGAGCACTTTGCAGACTCGCCACCAGCCCGCGGGCCAGTCCGCGCGGCGGGGCCCGGGCCGGGGCGGCCGCGTCCGGGGCCAGGCCATGCAGTGACCCCCACCCCAGCCCGTCCACCTCGGCCCGGAGCGCGCCCGCCGGCCCTGGGCAGCAAGCAGCGGCGCGAGGCCGGGTGGGGTGGCCCGGCCCTGGGACCGCAGCCGGGAGTGCGCCGGGCGCGAGCGCAGGGTGGGGGAGCGGCGCCGAAGTTTTTGCCTCGGAGTCTCGGGCGCCGCGGCCTCCCGCGCCGAGGTAAGTTGTGGGCGCGCGGGGCGCGGGGCGGCGGGACCTGTCTTCCCCGGCGGGCTGCGCTTTGTGTGGGCTCGCGGGCTCCGTGGGGCTCCGCGCCGTCCGCCCGCGTCCCCTCCTCCTCCCCGCGCGAGTTGCGGGGCCGCCAAGTTGGGCCGCGCGCCGGGAGCCCGCGCGGCAACAGGCGGCCCGGAGGCGCCGGGCCCCGCCGCCCGCACGCGCGCACACGCACCCGCCCGGCGCCTCTGCTCCGCCCGGCGCGCGGGAGCCAGAAGTTGGGCGCGGGCGGGGGACCCGGAGCCGCCGCCTCGGAGCCCGAGCCCGGTCTCCCACCCCCTGCCCGCCCGCCCCCCGAGTCCCGGCCCTCGGGGTCCGCGCGGGCGGCGCTGAGGGAGACGGGCGCGCTTCTTTCCCCCCAAAGATGAGAGGAGGGCACGGCCGGCTCTGCCGCTCCTCAGGACTGTTGCTGCCGCCGCCGCCGCCGCCGCCGCTTCAATGCACATTCAAGTGGAAAATTTTCAGGAGTCAGCAGAAACATTGTGTCCAAAAAAGACTGAGTCGCAGTTACCACCAAACCCAGGAGGAGACTGTCCCTGGAAAACTTCCCTTCCGTAGGAAATACTGGGAGATTTGTTTGTTTATTGGAAGAGAAATGATCCTCAGGACGGGAAGAAAACCAGGGTACACACTTTTAGTCTTTGTTCATAGTAGCAACACTTGTTTTCTTTGAAAAGTCCAGAGGCCCGCTTGAAAGAAAGTTGAACTTCTGAGTTTCCAGCACCCCTCCCCCAGTATTTGTATGTTTAAAAAAATCACAGGAGCGTTTTTAAGGAGGGGCTCCTACCTTAGCTTGCGTCCACGAAAATAAAATCCACATCAGAGTTTGCCACTTTTTAAAAATTGTCTTTCTTTTTGAAGATTTATTTAAAGTTGAGTGGTGTCACTGTTTAAAAATATTTTTGAAACAATGAAATGCCAGCCACCAGCATTTCTCAGGAGGCTTGTTAACTTCTTAGAAGCAAGTGGCTGCCTGTGATTTGCAGAAAGGAAAACTGACCTCAGTGAGCACTGGAAACTTAGAGACAGATGATGTTCCAGGAACTGGGTATGAAAAAAAGGCAGGGTTTAAAAACAGTACCTTGGAGGGAACCCAGATCCTGGGACAGAAAGGTCTGTAAAGCTTATCAGATTTCAAAATAGTGAGAAAATAGTAAAAATGCTACAGATGCAGCGAAGGAACACACTCGCAGCTCACGACAGCCACGTTTCTTTCGCCCCGCCACCACCCGGGTTGTTTTGGAAGCTTAGGTGGTCTGATCATTTGGGGTGAGCTGGGTGGCTGCTGGGGTGGACAGATTTCTCTCCCTTACGGGAGACGGGAGCCTCCTCTTCGCTGCCGGAGCCGGGAGGGAGCTGCTTTTTCTGCAGCCTGCTGTGGTTTGCAGTCTCGCGCCGGGGCTTCTCTGCTAGGACACTGAGAGGCAGTAGTTGGGGCGCAGCCTTCAGTCTATGCCCGTGCTTTTTCAGCTTTCATTGTTGGGCTTGTGCCTTTCTGTAAATAGCAGGATCTTCGGGCCCAGCACATCTGAATGCTTGTAAGGGCCAAAGATCCAACTTTGGTAAGAATCCTTCCTCTTTAGAAGGCAGTAGTAGAGCTAATTACAAAGTGATTCCAGAAAGAAAAATGGATTTAGAACCATTGTCAACGGTGAGGTTTTGAATTGTTGATTATTTTGAGGGGAAAGAAGGCTTATTTTTCTAGTCTCACTATTTCCATAAATGGTCATAGGTATTTTTGTTTAGTATTTCTTTGTATGTGTAACTCTGTTGAACTCTTAGGTTTCAGGTTTTCAACAGAGTTTACAATTCTTTTATTTGTTGCCAGTGTGGAAAAAAAAATGAACTGATAAGCTATATCCGTTACTGGGCCTTGCTGATGTGCCAACATAGACTATTTTATTTTTACTTTAATGGTAAATATTTGAGCTGCAACTTTAGGGGACTGTTAGAATGCTTTTTTTTTTTTTTTTTAAACTAGTTTGAAACAAAACTGGTGTCGCACTTTGCCTTGAAAAAGAGTTTAAAAATTGGAAGAATCTTTGTGTAAATTCCTCCTCTGTGTGATCTTTTATAAAATAAACTCCAGAGAATGTGCTTGAGAGATTACTAAAGTTTTTTCCTCTCTTTTTAAAAAATAGTTTCCGCAAAACAAAAAAACCCCCAGAACTCACCAGAACATATAATGAAATTTCATTTAAAGAGGGAAGACACTCTAGGTTAGTTTGAGTGAATCTCACACTGAGCAACTCTTCTTGTGTGCTGTGCTACTATCTGTGCCTTCAGAGCGCCTCCCATCCCAGCACCCTAATTACACAAGAGGGTGGCCTGGGGGTGGGGCGCCTGGGGGAGTCAGCTTCCTTTTCCCCTCTCCATTTTCCCTCTTCCTCCATTTGCTGCCTGCAGCAGGAATTATATATTCTTGTATTTAGTTTGGAAGCTGGTGTCCTCTTTCATTTGGCAGGACAATTAAACCATAAGGAAAAAAAAATTCAAGATACTTTTTCCTGCTTGTGCTCCAGTAGTTTATAAACAGTTTGGAGTTTTGTTGGTTCTGACAACACAAAGCAGCAGAATAGGGCATTTCTTCATGGCAAAATTGGGGAGGACTGTCTGTACATCAGGAGGGTCTAGCCATGTCTGTTGTCATGTTCAGTAGGGAAGTATGTAATAGGAGCAGTTTAAGTGTTAGACCTTTGAAGAAATGAGCTGTGCCATTAACAGCATTAGCAGGTAGCTCACTTCAGAAATGGGGCCTTGCAAAGAGCCTGCACATCTGTGGATTACATTTCTCTCTAATCTCATGTGTTATTACTACGTGTTAATTGTGAACATAATTATATTGCTTGCAAATGGAAATTGTGATGTTTTATCACTGGAAAGGTTGTTGCAAATAACTGTGTATCTGCTCTCTTGGACTTAAAAATGACCATGTTCAGGCATTGACTGTTAAGTCCACACGAGATCACACTTATTTTAGGCACTTGGTTCTGTTCCTCTATAGAGATTGTGAAAAAACGGGTGTGTGTCTGTGTTTATAGTTTTTTTGTTCTTTTTAGTGAAAACTGTGTGGAATCTGCTCAATGATAAAATTTAGGGTCATACTGTTTTCTCTAAAGGCTTAAGAGTTCTGACCAAAGTAAGTGTGAGTGTCCAGCTTTCTCTGTTAAACTGCAAGAAAATCAGCCATCCTTTCTGTTAATCAGTGTGGGCACTGCCGCCTCCCCTTGGGAGTTCAGTGACTGGAACTGCAGACTGCTAATGTCCTACTTCTGAACTGAGCAAGAAAAATATATTGTAAGCTTATCCCCTTTGACAAACTTAGGTTCTGCTGCTGGGGCTGCTTGGGGATTGACCAGTGGCTGGCGTAGTTTTTCATAGCTACAAGGTGCTTTTCCTTATTTTGTCTACAGAAGGTACAGATCACTTTGTGGTATTTAAAATAGATCCTAAGTGAAGGTTGAACAACAACAGTGATATATTTTGTTCTTTCATATTCATCAAGGTGATAAAATCAAGCATTGTAAGTCTATTCTAGCACTTAATGATTCAGGATTTTTTTTTTTTTATTTACAGACATATACCTAATTTAGACCCTGTTATATTGTAATTACTGTGCATATCTGAAACTAGAAATGTTCTGGGCTTTTCTCTTCTGGGGTAGTTGATATACTGCTAGAATATTTGGATCTAAATTTTTGGAGTGTTGTGTGTGGGTTTTTTGTTTTATTTGAGAGCTGTAAACTGTTGCGCTCTCAATCTATAAGATTCTCTTCATAAGCTTCTTTGGCTCCATTCCATATTTGAACTTGGGGTTGAAATTTGACTATTTCATGAGAAACTTTCAAGCTGTGTAGTTTTTGGTGCAGAAGAAGAGAGTTTTGAAATATTTTGTGTTTTTATTTTAGTTGAAGCAAATGAGATACCCTTGTTGGGGATGTGAGGTTGGGTGACTCAACTTTTAGATTCCTTTTTTGTTCACTGGTTTTTTACATAGTTGGGAGGTCTCTCAAAACCTGGTGTCTGAAGTCGGAGTCCTGGCTAAGTGTGAAGAGTGCTGGTCTCTCCTGATTGGATAATGGTGGGGAGGGAGTAAATAATCCTCTCAAGATGCTTTTTTCAGTTTTTTTTTTTTTCCCCAGATCCAGAGAAGGCTGTGATTTCAGCTCCCCCATCCATTTAAAACCAGTATTTATTGTCCTGATGCAAGGGTTTTTACCCATTTTTAATGATTCATGTTAATTTTTAAGGGTCTGTCCTAAAGTTTCTTTAGCCTTTTTTTTTTTTTTTTTAGCATTTCCAGGGACAGGGTCCTGGAAAATGGATTTAAGAGAAAAGCTGACTTCCTGGTGAAAAAAGTTCATCATCTGGCATCTCCAGGGGGCAATTCTGGTTGCTTTCAGGCATTTGACAGGTTTATATGTGGTTGTAAGGTGACTGACTGGGTGTATACACAGCACAGTAATGATGAGTACTGTTGTTTGTATTGATACGTAAACTGAAAAACTGCCACTAATGGTGGGAAATGTTAATTATGTGAGAACATATTGAACTTATATTCTCTGGCATGAACTTTTAAAAAATGCATCAACTGCTGCTTTTTTTTTTTAATAGGCACAGCTTTCTAATTATCATAATTCAGTTCAGCTCTGCTCTTGGATGGAGTTCAAGTGCAATCTCAATTTAACTTGAAAGGAGATTTTTTTTTTTTTAAACTGAGAATGTTTAAAAAAATTTGAAAAGTTCATCCAAGAATGTTGCCTGCTTAGGTGTGGGTAAGTTAGTGGAAGGAAATGAGTGCCTGTAGGTCTGACTATTCTGAAAGAAGACCGGCTTCCTCTTTTATTGCAGCCCTACATCTTGTGCATTTTTGCATAACCTGATACTATAGCTGCTGAATTCTCTTTGGAAACCAGTGTCTAAGAGGTAGTCAACTAGATAAACGAATATTTTATTGCCATCTGCAAAGGCAGAAAACTCTTTAAGAGGACAGAGAGAAAGAAATACAGGATTCTTAAGAATTCATTTGACAAAAAACACCACCACCAGTCTTTTATACCTGCCAAGCCTTGAGAAGATGCTCGCCTGATCTGATCTTTGCTTGGTGACTTGATGGCATTACCTTTGATAACAGTCATACAAGTACCCAATATTCTTTAATACCTTTGAAAAGAAAACAAAAGTTAAAGAAGCCCAAGCCCCAAGTCCTCTGTGAATCAATTTTAATTGTAAGAAATAACTCAGGTGGACCCTCTGGACTTTCATACAGTCTGACTCCTACGGCAGAAATGCAAAAACGCAAAGAGCGCGTGGAAGCCAAATGACTTCATTTGCTCTGGCACTTAAGAACCGAATTCACTTCCATGGTGGTGAAATGAAAGGAGTCAAGCATTTTAAACAGCCACTCCCCGAGGCCCGCCTGCCCGAGTGTTTTGAGAAAAGTGCATTGTCTGCCCTCTGCTCTAGCAGGGAGCCTGCCTGATTCGCCCTCCCCCACCGGGCAGCTCCATTTCTGGAGTTGACATCTGTTTTTCTCTGTTCACCTGATCTGTCCCCATGCATGTGCACCCATGCAGTGTATATGCATGCATTCTGCAGGAAAGGCAGATGTTTGACATTAAATATGAGCGTGTGCGAGTGCGCGTGTGCTACAAGTTCCTACTGGGATGGAGAAGCTAATGGCATAAAATAAAATGTAAACACAGGAGCTGGCCCCACATGCCACCGCTGCTGGGTTTCTGTCCGAGGCGCTTTCTGGGTAGGCGTGCCTATTGTGGCAGCAACAGGCAGCAGAAGTGGGAGCACCATATGGCGGATGTGGGCCTCAGATAAGCTGTCTGGTGATTTAGCTTATCAATAGCACTTTGATAGGCTTCGTTTTCAGATCACCCATTACTGGGGCTGGGGGTGTCTGAGGGCTCACTTATTCTGAAACCATTGTTAGGGATGCTTCCTTTGGAAGAATCCCTTTCAAATCCTTTCTCCTTCTCTGCCTTTTTATCTCAAAGCCTTTGGGAGACAATGGTGGTCAGTGTCAGAGAGAGTCTCATTCCCTGAGGGGATGTCAGCCCCATTTTGGATCTTCCTCAGATACTGCCCATGAGAGAAGACTGGAAATTGGGCCTCAAATTGCATTTCACACAGAGGCAAGAAATTTCTTTAATTCGAAGTTTACTTTTGATTTAAATACCAAACAGATAAAGTTTAAGTTGTTTTTATTTCAACAAAATATTTCTAGTTAAACATTCAGAGTACCTCCCTAATTTCCTTTTACATTGTTCACTTGTGTGTGTATAAATGTATGTATTGTGTGTATAAATGTATGTATTGGCTGGCCTTGCATTCACTGTGTAACCCTGGCTGGCTTCAAATTTCTGGTGATCCTCCTGCCTCAGCCTCAGGAGTGCTGGGATTACTGGTTCTGTGTCACCACGCCCAGTTTCTGTCACCTTTAAATGTTATCTTAATGATAAAATGCAAACACTATTAGCCTCTGTGTAACTCAAAATCCGGGAAATTGGTCCCTGTGAATTGGAGGAAAAGATCAGCTTCCCAGTGACCAGGGATTGTTAAAATGGTGCAGCGGCCCTGAACCCTGATCAGAATCTCCCATGAGGAACTGACAGGGAGATCTTGACTGAGCTGGAGCCAGGGCAGAGCTTCTGTGTGCAGCAGGTGACTCGGGGAATATGGTGATGTGCAAATATGGTGATGTGCAAGGTTTGTGCTTACCCGCCAGGTGTGTCTCATTCAGCAAATGTCTTTTATCGTGGGTCTATGCCTGGGAAGCTAAGGTGAAGCTTTCTCTCTGCACTTCCTGTTCTCACTCATCCCACTTTCTCTCACATTTTGACCTTTGGTTTGCCACTCACAGCCTGCAGGTCCATTTACATGGCTGACTCTCAAGGTGATTCTGCTTCAAATCTAGGTGGGTTTATTTTGCTCCTGCAGGTTACCACCTGGCTACCACCTGCAGTGATGTGGGGAGTTGGGGTCTGTGCAGTGTTTTATTCTTACAAGGCCCATGGTAACATCTGCTTCTGATAAGGAACCAATGCTGTAGATACTCATTTTAATTTTTATCCTCTGCGTGGATCAAATTAAGTTTGGCCAAACCTTTTTTGGGGGGAAGGAGGAGTACTGGGAATTGAACTCAGGACCTCATGCTTGCCAGGCAGGTGTTACGTCATTGAGCTAAATCCCCAGCCCTGATCGCCTTTTCTCACTGTGATTTTTTTCAGTTACTTGTAAGGTAGTATAGCTAGGAACTTCCAGTGACTCTTTCATGGAAGTCTGATGTTCTTGGTGGGTTTCAAAAATAAGGGTACAAGAGAGCAATAAAATGCACCAGAATTACCTCTGTGTGCCTGGCACTCACTTGTCACCCCTTGGGAGTGTAGCAGTTGTTTCCAGATGTGATTGCAGGTTTGAGGATGTGCTGGCTAGGTTTGAGGATGGCGTTTTGTTCCAGCTGCTGAAGTTTTGCTTTTTGAGTTTAGGGACTCTTGTAGGGCGCCTCGCTTGGGATCTCTTGACACCAGGGACCGAGAGAACAGAAGCTACAATCTTGACAGCATTCCTTTCTTCGCTTTTAATTCTTTCCTTTCCTGTCTCTTTCCTTCTCCGTGGAAACCCAGACGCTCCTGGTTTCCATGGAGTTGCTATTTGCTACTGGACTTTTTAAACATTTACAGATGCTACTATGGGCCCAAGAATTTGGTGATCAGGAAAAAGCAATGAACGAATGGTGATCTGTGAAACTCCCCTAGCCTTGTGAAGTTTATGGTTAGCGGAGAAACAGGCGTACAAACAGATAATCACAGACTGGTGGGAAAGTTTTACATTTCAACCCAGAGTCTTGCCTTGCACAGGCCAAACACATACTGTACCACACAGCTTATCCCCAGCCCAGGGGCATGGCCTTTACCCACTGAACATTTTTGAAATTTCAGCCCGTGGGGCCATCCTTGGCCAGATGGTAGTTATGATCCCTCCTTTGACTGCATGTGTGTATCCAGTGTAGAATGAGTATGGTGGGGAGGAGGAGAACCCCAGAGTCTAGAGTGAGCACCCTTAAGTAGGCTCGTGCCATTGAGGGTGACACTGTGTGAAAAACCATGGGCAGGGATCCCTTTGAGAAGTTGCTTTAGGCATACTTGACCTACTTAGTTTATATCTTCCGTTTTTAAGATTGACATTTGTGGAAAGTTGCAATGTATGTAAAATGCTAGAGTATTGTTAAGTGATAAGGAAGTATTCTGATGCCATTTATTTCATAACAGTATTTCTTAGAAATGAAATTTGGCCAGGTGGCCGGGTGTGGTGGCTCATGTCTATAATCCCGGCACTTGGAAGGCTGAGGCAGGAGGATCAAGGCCAGACTGGGCTTCATAGTGCACTCAAGGCCAGGCTGAACTACAGAGCAAGAGCCTGTCTTGAAAAAACAAAACACCAAGAAATGAAATCCAGGTGTGTCTTTATAGTCAGGTGGTATTTTAGGCTTGATGAAATGTTGATCTTGGAGATTATGCATTATGATAGTTGTTGCTTTGAGTCAGTGGGATGGTGGAGGGTTTCACTTTTATACCTTTGTGTTTTTAAAAGCATTTGTTTTCTTTTTTTCTTTCTTTCTTTTTCTTTTCTTTTTTTTTTTTGTCTTTTTGATACATAGTCTCATTATGCAGTACAGGCTGGTTTTGAGCTCCCTTTGTAGCCCTGGGTGGTCTTGAACTCTCAGTGATCCTCCTGCCTCAGCCTCCAGAATGCTGAGAATGCTGAGAATGCTGAGATTACAGGCATGCACCACCACGTTTGTCTTGTCTTCTTTGTAATATCAAAATAAAGGGACAAAAGCTCAGTGAGATGAGTGTCCATGACATATCTGCGTTGCCCACAGGTAGAGACTGAGGGACACTTTTCCAAAACAGTGATGGAGAAGTAAGGCCTGATAGGAAGAGTGGGGTTTTACTTGGCGCTGTTTTTCGAGAGGAGCTAATATGCAATATATGAACTAGTGTTAATTTCTGGGTTTTTTTGAAATCCTGTATTATTTTTTTCTGTTTCACTTTTTTTAAAAAAAAAAATTAAAAATCCAGTGAAATATTCTCTTGAGTCACGAATTTGACTCTCAGATGTCGATAAAGAAGGTTTATGCAAGTAATGGGCTACTATAGATTTGAAACTTAGCTGTGAGCAGTTGAAGGTAATGAAAGGGAGGGAGGGCCATGATTGACGTGAAGGATGTCCTGGCTCCTGGTTTTGGTTTGGATGCAGGAGCCAGGATATGTGCATTTTCCATCATAGATTTGGAGTTTGGAGTTGGTCGCACCTGGGCTGTCTCTGCTCAGCTCCTTTTTAGTGTGGCCTTGGGTACCTCCACCCCCCTGCAAACAAAACACCCTGAGGATTGAACCCAGTGTGACTCTTCACTCTGACCTACATCCTCAGCCCTTTTTAAATTTACAGATTATTTTCATTTTTTAAATAATATTTTTTATTTATTTATTTATTTTTGGTCCTATTGGAGACTGAGCCCAGGATCTTCACACTGAGCTACATCCTCAGCAGCAAACCCGTCCCTCACTCCTTTTTACATCTTTTGTGATAAAGTCTCATAAATTGCTAAATTGCCTAGGATGGGCTTGAACATGTGATCCTTCTGTCTCAGCCTCCCAGAGTGCTGGGATGACAGCTATGGGTTACCATTCCTGGCTTACTTTGTGTCTTTGAGCTTTGGTGTTATTGTAAATTTAGATGGAGCACCTATTTTATGTTGGACAAGTGCTCAATAAAATACTATCTTGTATGCCAGATCTCTTAAGGATTTCCTGCTATCTCAGAACTGTGACTCTAGAGGAAAACCTAGAGCTTAGGCAGTTTCTTAGAAAAGCCTGGCTTCTTTCTGGTCTCAGGCAAAATGGTTTGAAATCTAGGAGAGGTGAGGCAATCCTGTAAAGCCTTTGGCCATTCATTGCTTTGAACCACACTCCCTTATGCAGCAAGGGGAGGAAATCCATTCATAAATACGTAATATTTGAGGTTATTCGCCAGATGGTAATGGGTCAAATGGAAACTACTGAAAGGTAGGTGCAACTTCATCTGTTCAAAAGAATCCTTTTGTCTTTCCTTGAAAGCCCCACACCTGACTTGGGGATCAGTCCTTTCTGTGGAGATTGCGTGGAACTCATCTTTTCCTAGACAAATAGTACCTGGGGACCGGGCTCTGCCAGCAAAACCATTGAAGAAACCTTGCTGGGATCCACTCAGGCCATGTAGCTTCAGATGGCAAAGAGGTGAGCCCCTCACTCTGGCCTCTTCTGCGTTCCATGTACCTCTTAGTGGTTTTTTTGTTTTTTGAGACAGGGCCTTGCTATTTAGTTCAGGCTGATTCTGAACTCACTGTGTGACCCAGTCTGGCCTTGAACTTCCAGCAGTCCTCCTGCCTCAGCCTCCTGAATGCTGGGATTACAGGTGAGGACTGGGATTGCAGGCATTTGCCACTATGCCCTCCCCCTCTTAGTTGTTGCCTAATACGGACTGCTAAACTTCTCTGTGTGGTCTGTTTCCTCATCTGGAAAATGGGTATGATGGTATGTACTTTGAAGAGCTGGAACAAAGTTTAGATAAGTGCTAGCTGTGTAGGTAAGAGCTTCAGGGGCTGCTGTTGAAACCCAGACTGTTCCCTACTCCACACTACCTAGTTAAATTTCTGCCCTTATCATAACATTTGCTTTCTCTATGCCTTCATTCTTTTGTGCCTAGTGTTCCATTCTTGCAAAGGCACACAACAGCAGGGCTTAACAAAAATTTCTCTTGTCAAATTCTTGTTCATGAAGTTTTCTAGGGAACATGCATGAATTTCAGGCAAAAATTAAAAATTGCAGCCTTCAACAAATGGGTTAAATGTGATTCAAATCGTAATTTTCACATGTGTGTAAGAGCTGGTAAGTCTTCTCTTTTCCGGAGTTTTCGCATGTTTAAGAGGAGTTTGTTAACCTAAGTATGCAACTCCTGGATGTTTCATGGTTGAATGGGCTTTAAGGAAGCAGGTGGGTAGCAGCTTGAGCTTTCAGATTCACCTGTCCTAAACAGGTCCTCCTCTGCTCAGATTCCCAGCTGCACTTCAGGGTGTGTTTGTGTCCCGGGGTGTGTCTGTGTCCTTGTGTTTTTAGACCTGAGACACTCCCTGAGACTGGTCTGAGCAGTTCAGAGTGCTTCGTGTGACCCTAGGCTGGGGACCACCGGCATTTTATTGACATCTTTTCCTGTTGTCTCTCATGTACTATGTGTAGAAGGGTGTGTTAGTTACTCTGATTTCCTCCTCTTAAATGAAAAAGTCAAAACATTTTTGTTTCGAGGGAGGAAAATAGTGAGGTAGGAAAGAGGATTTTAGAGGCAGGCAGAGTAACAGCTGACAAAATACTGAAAAACACGGTTTCACCACTTTGTGAGTATACGGAAAACCCCTGTGTACATTAACAGGGTATGTTTTATGGTATGTGAGTTAAATCCCATAAAAGAATACAGCAGTGACTCAGGTTGTCCCACTCTGCAGCATCTGCCATGCCTGCCTCAGGATGCTCAGTGCTCGTCAGCCTGCTCTGGGTCCGTGGTGATCAGGTGGTTGAGACTGATAGACCTAGTAGAGTATACTTCCATTAGTTCACTGGTTTTAGTGAGGAAACAGAAAACAGATCATCTCAGAGATTCCTATCATTAGGAGTCCTTAAAATGAAGATCTTTTACTAAGTTTCAGTAATGTGAAATGACTCACGCTGTAATGATGAATGTTTACCATCTTAACAATCCTCACACCTTGTACTTTAAGACACTCCAAGAAGTAAATCACAGAGGATAAACTGGAGCCAGTGAAGGAGGGAAACTGAGCAGGCTTGTGCTGCCCCAAGCCAGGCATCTCATTTGTAAATTGGTTTAAGATGAGGGGAAAAAAGGAACCTTGAAGCAGGTTAATTTGAGTTGCAAGCCCTGCCCTGCCCAGTTTCTGTTAGTTTTAATAGGGTCTTTCTTGTCCCTGAGTCCTCCCACTCGATCCTGACCGCCTTCCTCCTTACAGTTGTTGATATCTGCTTTACATTTGTCTTTCTAAAAGTTGTCCTTATCCATGACTTTGTACCCGTTTGCCTGTTAGCAGTCCTGCTTTAGGCTGCTTGTCTTGGCAGAACCCTTCAGAGCACCTTCTTTTACTTTCAGAAGGCCCCAGTTTGGATGATGCATTATGTGATCACTCTCATAGGAAACTGACCCACCTCCTTTAATTAGGCAGAATGGGGAGGAATCCCTCCTATCCCTTCCTGCTGGCTGCCTTTGCAGGGCCCTGGTGTTGACCCAGGGGTATATTCTTCTTGAAGGATGGCTTTCAGGCTGAATTTCTACAAACCTGTGCTAGCTTCAGCCAGTGTTTTAAAACCTTGTGCTGTTGTTCTGTGAATCAATTTGTAAGTATTTAAATAAAAAAGTTACTCCTCATTTATAATAATGATTCAGCTTTGATTCATTTCCTTTTAGACCAACAAAGTTTAATTTAGACATATTTCCCAGTAGAATTCTGAAAGATTTGTATTGTATGAAATGGAGATTTCAGAGTACATTTTAGACTTAATGGTTTTGATGCAGAGAGGGCAAGGGTTTTAGGTTTCTGTTTCTTTTTGCAGTCCTGGGGACTGAACCCAGGGCCTTAGGAGTGCTAAGCAAGTGCTCTACCCCTGAGTCACATCCCCAGCCCGAGGGCAAATGTTTTAGAATTTGAAGACACCTCTCTTTGTCTTTGGGAGACCCTCTACTGATGTCCTACTGTATACCTAAATGTAGAAAATTGGGAAAAAATAGATGGAATTTTAGAAAGTACAAGACATTGTAGGTCTTTGGCTCCCAACAAAAGTAATTGTAATGACACTGCTTACTTCCTGGCAGTTCTTTTGACACTGGTCTTTATTTAGTGATTTTGTTGTGGGCAGTAGCTTTGGGTAGGAGCAGTGGTGTTTAGTCCGGGCTGGTATCTGTCAGCCTTAGAGGAAGCGACAGTGTCTGGATTTGGCCTTTCAGAGTTTAGGAAACTTGTTTCCTGGTTGGAGTATTTTCAGTTGCTGGGGTCTTGATCCTGCTATTTCCATCTGCGTGGTGGGAAGGCCTGCTTGGGAATCCTTTGGATTGGTTCACCCGTGACCTTGGGCAAGTGTATTATGCTTTATTTTTTTTGGTGTCAGGGCTTGAAATCGGGGGCCTCAGGCATGCTAGGCAAGTCTTCCACCACTGAGATACACCCTAGCCCAGGCAAGGAATCTTTATCCTCTACCTGCCTCTAGCTGTTTTTGTGCTGTCTTGGATTAAAGATAAAATGTGTGCACCTCAGAACCCGTAGGGTAAGAGGTCTGTTTAGTTATTTGAGTCATTCCTCCATAATGCCACAGTTACCTCCCAAAGCTGGGTTTCGTGAAGGAGGAGCAGTACTGTCCTCCTACCAATAGTGGTGCTAATTCCGGGGTCTCTGTGGAAGAATTTGGCTAGGAAGGGAAGGCTGAGCCAGTTCATTAGTATTTCCTTTTGTAACTAAGGAAAGTGAAGGCTCAGAGAGGCTTAGTAACTTGCCCAAGGTCATACAGCCAGCCAGGACAGAGTCAAAAATTAGAAACCAGTTCTTAACATCTGTGATACCACAGCCATCAGGCTAATAAAAGGCTGGATATTGGGGCCAGGGATTTAGCTCAGCAGCATAAGTGCCTGCCAGGTCATGAGTTCAATACCCGGTTAAAAAAAAAAAAAAAAGACTGGGTATTAAGTACCTGTCAGGTTTTATTGTGAAATTTGAGTGAGTTAAGTTAGATTGTATTGAAAGGTAGACTTCTCTTAGTGTTGGATTTGTCCAAGACAAGAGGGAGTGGCATACTTTTTGTTATCTTGGTATCCCATTTTCCTCTATCTTCAAAACAAACAGGTGGCTAAGATTTTTAAAAGTTGAGTGTGACCCAGTGGAATCTTTCATTTGTCTTGCCGGGCAAGGACAAAGGTCAGCTCTTCCCTTGGTTTCCGATTACTGTGGGGCCCAATCATGGCACCCTGACTCATTGAGAATGAGGAGCAGGGAAGCTGGGGGCTGGTAGAACACAGTGCTCCACCTGTGGGAGCTCGTGTGCTGGGGCATGTGTGTGTGTGTGTGTGTGTACGTACACGCACGCGTGCACGTGCGGTGATGTGGGGACTGCCGTGGTGGAGGTGGTGGTAGGGGGCGCCTGTGGTTTGGGACCTTGGAACCCGACCTGTCTGTCTGGTTTTGCTGTGGAATGCGATTCACTGGCTGTCAGTCAGAAAGTTAGCCCCCTGCACCGCCCTGAGGGCTTGATATGGAAATGGTTTCATGCTGGCTTGGGAGCTGGGGCTGATGACCTTGATTCACTCCTTTCTATGGGAACCTTCCACACAGGGTGACTTTGCCTCCTCCCCACCCAGGTGACCAGCTGCGGGGAGACCCTGAGGTAACAGTGCTTGCAAGAGCCTTTGAAAAGGAGGCTTTGAAATGGGGTTGGTTTGAAATGGGGTTGGTAGGAGAATAGGATTGACACTCATCTTTGACGCCGTGGAGAGTGGGCTGGTTGGTACTGTGTTCTCTTGTGCCCCTAATTCTGGTGACTGGGCTAAGAGGCCCTGGGTCCCTAATTGCCAATCGCTGGGACTGTATATTCTTTGTCTTCCCCTCTTCCCTTTCTGTAGTACTCATTCGCCCCCTTGTTAGTTTGCTTTCTTTTATCAGGTTTCTCTGAGGCTCTTCATGCTCATTTTGATGCTGCCCTGGCTTTGTTGTTTTTAGCAGCGTAGTCTAATAAAAGTGTGACTCATTTTTTGAGACCCATTTGTGTTCTTTTGAGACAAGCTCTTCACTATGTAGTTTGAATCGGCCTTGAACTCATTATGTCCTGCCTCAGCCTCTTGGGATTGTAGGCCTAAAAGTAGTCATATCTTGGTACCAGTTCTGCTTATTTAGCTGTGTGAACTTGGGTAGGCACTTCATCTTTCTGGGCCTTGGTTTGGTCATCTTCAAAGTGGAAATAATAGTGGCACAGTACCTTCCTTCCAACCTTTGGAGAAGCCCCCTGCTTTCTCTTGCCCAGTCTCAGCCTGGTGAGAGCAGAGCTCTGAACACTCCTGTATCTCCGTACTTGGGGCTTAGTTTGAGACTTTCTTCAGCGCCCCCTCAGGCTGGAGTTCCTGCTCTGTGTTTTCTCTTTTTTTCTTGAGTTTATTTTTTACTTTGATATTCCTCTCAATAAGCGTGGGTATGTGTCTGCACACACACACACATGCACACACACAGCTTCTCCCCCACTTCTCCTTTTATTTACTCTGAGATCTTGGGGATTCTGCCCTGCAGTTGTTCCCTAAGATTCACCAAAAATGGTCAACAGATCTCTTTTCTACTGCCTTTCACCCTGGAGCGAAGCTTTTGTCTTGCAGAGCTCCGGGCACTTTTAAGAGGTGTTAGTGTTTTGAAAAAACATAACTCACTCATTCTTATTAAGCTCAATGACATTTCCAGCATCTGACTTAACCATTGACCTTGGCAACCTCGTTAATCTTTCTGAACTGCAGTTTCCTTACCTATGAAATGGACACAGCATGGCCTTTGTCAAGGGTTACAGTGGGACTAAGTGAGGGTTTGTGTAACTCCTGGCACAGAGGTAAGTGTCTCATAAGCGCTAGCTGCTGATTATAATTAGGATTGCGATAACTGTCGCCCAGTAGCTGAGAATTAGATCGCCAAGGACCTCTTTCCATTGTGTCCTTCTCTTTGAAGGAGGAGGAGGACAAGAACAGTTTTTTCCTTAAAATGTAATTCATTTATTGAAACAGGCTTTCACTATGCAGTTCAGGCTGGTCTTGAACTCACTTTCTAGCCCAGACTGGCCTTGGACCTCACAGTGTGATCCTCCTGCCTCAGCTTCCCAAATGCTGGGATTACAGGCATGTGTTACCACCATGCCTGGCTTTTTATTTTATTTTAGATTTGCAAACTTTATCTAATGTGACAGTTTAGTGAAGTAGAAGTCAGTGAACTCTTTATACCCATTACCACTCAGCAGTGGCATTCAGCTCTTGGCATTCTTGGGGTTGCTGCACCCTGGCCCCTATCCTGTCACATTATTTTTAAGCAGTCCTAGGCGTTGTTTCATTTCATCTGTGAGCTTCAGTGAGTGTTTAAAAGCATGACTGAGTTTTAAGAAAAATATCAACTATGGTGTAATCATACCAGAACTTTAAAAAAAATCCTTAATATCAAACTAATCTATATTCAGTTTCTTCCATTGTTCTATGGGTGCATTCTCATAGTTGGCCTGTTCAAATCAGAGTCCAAAAAGGCCAACAGGTTATTTTTGGTTGTTATGCTTCTTAAAACACCATAAAGAGATTTCTTCCCTCTTTTTGTCCTCCTTGTAAATTTTAAAAAAATAAAAGCCTTGCTTTTCTGGTATGATTTCCTTCATTCTGGGTTTTGCAGTTGTGTGTTTACTGTGTTCCATTATCCTCTATATTTCCAGTAAATGGGAATTTAGATCTAGAAGCTTGATTTAATTCAGATTTTAAAAATTCTTTTGGGAGGGACAGGAAGCCCATAAAATCCATTACATCTCTTCTTGTTGATGGATGATCTCTGCCTGCTTCTATTATTCCATATGGCATTGGCAAACTGGCAATGTACCAGTTCTCTCTTTTGAATACTTTTATAGAGGGAAACTTACTCTCATCAACAGTTTACTTGTCATAGTGTTTGTGTAAGAAAGTCAAATTTTTCTCCCCCTCATTTTGTAGTCATAGATTTTAAATTATTTAGTGCATTTAAATAAATTTGAATTTTTCTCTTGTTCAAATAGTCTTGTCTTTGGCCCAATAGGTATTTATTTATTTATTATTTATTTATTTATTTATTTATTTATTTGAGACAGAGTTTTATCATGCAGTTCAGGCTGGCCTTAAACTATTTTGTAGCCCAGGTTCACCCTGAACTCACAGGGATCTTCCTGCCTCAGCTTCCTGAGTGGTGGGATTACAGGCCTGTACCACTATGCCCAGCAGGAACTAATTTACTTTCTCTCCCTCTCTCTCTCCCCCTCTCCCCCTCTCCCTCCCTCTCCTCTTCTCTACCTCC
>PVLA01013356.1:0-37404 GCA_004027455.1 Hydrochoerus hydrochaeris
GTTTCTATTTTCGATTTCATATTGAGTATTACATGAAAATATATATATGTGAATTACACAAATTACAATTATCAGTACAAAACATTCCAAGATCCCCGCACCCAATTCCCACATGCGGTGTCCTTTTCCTGGAGAAGCGATTCCTTGAAGCGCTCTCCTCCACCCATGGACCTTGTCACAAGGCGTGGATGGACTAGGATACGGCAGAGGGACCCATCAGTTTATGCATTTATCAGTTGATTAACATTTTGTTTCCAGTTTAGACTGATATATAAAAGAAGAATGCTGCTTTGAACACTTGTTTTCAAGTCTTCCAGTGAATGTGTTTTTATTATCTTGAGTAAATATTTAGGAAAAAACTGCTTAGTTATATATTAGTGTTTATTTTTGACTTCCTAGGCAGCTACCAAATTGTTTTCCCAAGTGACTATACCATTTTGCATTCCCACCAGCAACATTTGAGGTTATGGTTTTTCTGCATCTTTGTCAGCGCCTACTCATGTTATTAGTCTTGTGAATAATGACCATTCTATGAGGTGTGTAGTGGCTTCTTAGTGTGATTAAATCTGTATTTCCCTAATGACTAGTGATTTTGAGCATCTGTTCAGGTACTGATTAGCCATTCATGTATCTTTGTTGAGAACCCTATTTGAATCAGTAAAATACTTGTAATTTTATTGAGTTGCAAGATTTTAAAATAGTTGTACATTAATCTTTTATCAAATGTATAATTTAAAAATATTTTCTCCCAGTTCTTGTCTTGTCTTTTCATTTTTCTTAATGGTATATGAAAGACAAAAGTTATACCTTTTAATAAAGTCCAGTTTGTCAATCATCTTGTTCTTTATCATGCTTTTGGTATCACATCTTAGAAAATCTTTACCTGGTTCAAGAGTGCAAAGATTTGCCTGTGTTATCTTTTAGGACTTACGTTTAGTTTTTTGGCTGATTTTAAACTAACTTTCCTATATGCTGTGAGATCAAGTCAGCTTTATAGAATGGAAAACCCACAACTTACTGAAATGTCTGCTATAAAGAATGCCTGTATTATCTCGGTGCAGCATCTTAAACATAGCAGATGCTCAAATGTGTGGTTTTGTTATGCTCCTTGACTTGTTAACTTTCTTAAAGTTGTAGTATGGGAATCAGTTCATGTAAACTGATTTACCTTAACATACTGAACTCCTGGAAATTCTGTGGACAGTTCAATGGCAGGCCTACCTAGTAGTCAGACTCTTGGAAATGTGTGCTGTAAATCTTTAAAATTTGAGTTCAGTGTTATATTTTCTATACTTCAAAGAGAAAAAAATAGAAAAAACAGACAAAATAGTAGTCCTTCTATACTATTCTAAATATCATTAATAGGCTTAAACCTAAGTTTAAAAAAATTTTTTTAGATAAATGTTTTCAAGGTCATATGTCAAACTGGGACCTGTTTTACTTTTCAAAAAAAAAAAAAGTAAAGAAGCAGTTTTTGATAGCAGTACAATGGAAATTAATAAAGGGGTCTTTACAGGAGCAGCTAATGTTTGAATTTTCCATTTTTTATGGTTGATACATTGTGTCAACTTGAGAAATTTAAGAGACTAGGATCCTTACTTTTTGTAAATATCCTCGTCCTCTGCAAGAGGAGGGCACAGAGGTTTTGTGAATGCTACCTCTCACTGAGGGGCAGGGGTTGGCCTTCATACACTGTGTAAGGGAGGAAGAGGGGCTTGCTCTCCCCACCCCACCCCCACCCTCTTTTGCTCTGGCTGCTTTTGCTGGCTGCTGCCTTAGAAGTGTTTCCCCCAGTGCCTTGCCACCCTGCCTTGGAGCAAACTGATTATGGATTGAAACTTCCACAAACAGTGAGCTAAATAAACCTTTCCTGCCTTCATTTTGAGTGTCAGGTGTTTTATCTCAGCAATGAGAGAAAAGTAAGTGAGACACCATCTTAACTTTAAATTTTCTTCCTAAGCATTTATCCCAGTTTGACAACATCCACTGAACCTCGTTTCTTGAAAACAAGGACCATGTCTGTTTTGAGTTACTGTTGTGTGTCTAGTTCTTGGCACAAGGTCTTATTTATATTTCAAAGAGAAGATAGTAAGTAGCTATTGAATTAAAGACTGAATAAATCACTATTAATAGCCATCATGTTCAGGCATTAAATTGGTTATTCCAAGTCATACCTTAGAGATGGTATGTTGCATATTTTGAAGTTCATTGTCAATATCAAGAACTGTTTTTAAATTTGAGATCAAGTTCATATTCTAAGTTCCATATTCTTGCCACATAAAGAATACTTAGCCTTTATAGCAACTATGCTGTAGCAAGTAGCTCCCAGGATAACCCAAGCTTTCAGTGTTTCAGCTTCCATGTGAGTTTTTTTCAACAAAACATCTCTATTCTTAAAAGATTAGCAGTCACTGGTTTGGGTGAAGTGAATTATTATGTCCTGTCCTATGCCAGGAGAGTGAGACTCTGTCCAGGCAGGAGGGATAAGGGACCCACAGGATTAAAGCAGCTACTGGCACTTGCACCTGCTTGGGAGCAGGATATTGGGAATGTCTCAACCATAGTTTTAGCAGGCCCTAGATGAAAAGTTCAGTACCAAATCATGAATGTCTATGACATTGTTTCTAAGTCTCAAAGTAAAGATGAATCAACTTTCTTTTAATAGAAAAATAATGAAAACAGAATATCTGTGTTCATTATTGACCTTTCCATTCTTTTTTAAGATGGCACTCCAGCTGTCTATGATGCAAAATTTCAAACTTTTATATCTTTCTTTGCTCCAACTTCATTTTGACCTCAAACCTAGATGCTGTGACCCTAAATATGTTATAATCAGATTGCTAATGAATGTTTCATAAATGCATAGCAGTTTCCAGAACTGACCCTTCCTGTAGCACTTTCATAAGCTCTGCTCTCTTCATACCATTTCTGAAATGCATGCTAGAAGCATCAGCTTCTCAAGGCAAGTAGTCCACAGGGAGCTGCCTGTTTACAAACCATTGTACATTATCTTTTACCTCTGTCCAACCCCAATGCTAACACTGCAGGGTAGAGCACATAAATTGGTGTCACATTTCAGAAAAATGTGGAAAGTTTATGTCTATGTTTGACCATAGGCTTAAAATAATTTTGGTAATAGAGTGAGCTTAGATTATTATATATAATATATACATTTATATATTAATAAATGTATGCTCATTACAAGTCAAGTCAGTACCATTACTTGTGGCTGAATGATGTTGCCTTCATTTTTCTATTTCCTTTTTGTACCATATTTGAAAGAGGTTAGCTGATTTTCATGAAGGAGAGACAAACAATGGTAGTAAATAATAAATCTTAATCAAACTTGATTAATTATAAATAAATAATTTATTATTAGATAATTTTGCTTTTATAAATACATTATACAGATTAAAATTATAAACTAAATTAGATTTTGAGAAAAGATGCAAAAAAAGAAAAGTAATGTAAAGAAATAGAATAGAATTAGTGTGTTTTTCCCCTTTAATGTCTAACTTTTCCATAGTCAGAGGTATGCTGTGCTAAGGAGTGAAAAACGTAGACTTTATGACCCACTGTGACTTGTGATGGTGTGTGTGTTTCTGCAAGTCAGTTGCCCTGAGCCACTTGATTTCTCATCTTTAAAAAATGAAGGATATGTTTGAAAGTCTTTTCTATGTTAAATGTTTTAATCAATACAATTAAAGGACTTTACCTGTACATTATTTAATCTCTAAAAGTAATAATATTGCAGTATGTTGAATAATGTCAGGTATCTGCTTTTCAGATTGAAGGAAGGGTTTCCATCAATACTTGTAAGCAGGTGTGATTTGGACTTCAAAAACTGCCTTTTTGCAGTAGTTGCCTGGCAAGCGTGAGGTCCTGAGTTTGATTCCTGATATCAAAACTCCAAAACAAAATAAAAACAAAACTGCCTGTTGAGGATTCAGAGAAATGGAAGTAGTAGTTAAAATCATGCATATTTTAGTAGTGTAGACAGTCTGGCCATTAAGTAAGAATAATCTGACCCAGTGATTCCTTCCTGTGTTACATTGTCTCTGAGTTTTTTTCTTTTTGAGGGGGGAGGTGAGAAGGCGAGGAGATAAAATTGAATCTTCCAAAGCAGCTTATCAGATTTCTTTCATAAAAGAAGATAACACAAGACAAGACAAGCCCAGCATTAGTCCTTATAAATTCTAAGCAGCCAGTACTGTAGTCCTGCTGAAGCAGGGGCTATAAAAGCCCTGTTGAAAGAATGTGGCTGTGAGTACCATCGACTTTGGTAGGTTCTGTATGATCTGTCTTATCACCCAACAAGCCTTATCCTAGGCTGCAGATAGCTTCATTGGGCCCTCTACCTTTCCTTTTTCTTCATGTTAGGTGTTTTCTTTCCTGCCTGGTAAAGGAATTTTGAAATTCCTATATGAAATTGCATTTTTACATTGACTTCCATACTAGTAAATCCATTCTTATATGATTTATTTTGAAATACTACTCCATGGCAATAGTTAATGTTCCTACAGAGTCTTATGTTTGTTTTGTGTTGCATCGTATTTTATTTTTGTCTTTGTTTGCAGAAAGTTGGAAGATGCCACTATCTGACCATTATCTAAGAGTGGGTTCTTTTAAGGTAGGGGAAATCCAGTGAGAATTGAGAAGGATGTGTGAGTTTAAGTCCTCTTCCTTTTTTAAGGGCAAGGGGATTATAAAGTTGTAGAAGACTGATGCTCTTTTGGAACTCTTTCCTTTCTTAAACAGAGAATTCTGCAAGGCCAGACCATTGATAAGCCATATCTCAGTAAGTACCTGTATGTAGCGATACGTTGATTTTCTAGTCAGGGGATATCTTACTCATCAGTAAGTGGTATTCTTAGAAACCGCCCCCCCTCAAAAAAACCCAACTTTACAGTAAGTACCTACTCTATAGTAGATGTTCTTCTCTTCAGCTATATATTAGTCATAATATGGCCCAGGCATTATTCTGGACTTTTGGGATATGCTGGTAGGAAGTAAAATTGATTTTTTTTTTTTTTGCCTTCATGGAATTCAGAATCTAGTGAGACAGTAACATATGACAGTCACACTATTAAAATTCATTTGAAATTAAGATTAGGATAATGGAAATATGGTCCTATAAGATGATAAACTAAAACTATATAGATAGGCAATCAGGGTGACTTGTGAAGACCTTCAAAATGAGTTAGCTAGGTCAGGGTCAGCACAAGAATATTCCAGGGAAGGCAAAAGCATCTGTGGACATCTTGCAGGGTGGGGGTCACATTGGTAATCTTGAGCAGAAGTCAACAGGGAGAGCTTTATTACAAAACATTTTTACTGGAGAAGAATTGGAGTGTGCACCAGAGCAGTTGCCAGGAAGCTAGTTAGGAGAGCACAGCAGCATGTAGAGGAGAACTGATGGCACTTGGATGTTTGGAGCAGTGACATGATACAGGGCAACGAAACACCCAACCTACTATATGTCCTGTATGAGTCTGTGTTCTCTAAAATTGAAGAATGAATTTTAGGAACAACAGAGGTTAGGAGAAGTATATATTTATTGAGAGAAAGCAAGCTTCTGTCTGAGAGAGACAAAAGGGGCCCCAAGTGGGTTGCCAAAGACTCTTGTCTTTTCTAGGGACTTTATAGAGTAAAACCACAAGGTGAGATGGGTCCAAAATTTTAACTTGCAAGATGGCTATAAGGTGGGACAGAACTATTAACCAGTAAGATTAATTGCTCAAGTACAATTGACTAAATTGAGACAAATGGGGAAGTGAGTCACATAACAAGCAGGCATGCTTAAAGAGCAGTGGCTCTTCCTGCAGGGGGTTAGGATAATGACTCCTGACTCCCTCAGAGTGATAGACAACTGTTTAGAATATTAATCCTTAGGATGTGGGTATATTTGCTTGATATTTTGTCTTGAGGCCTGGCCTACAGTGGGAGGCGTCTGTCTTCTCCAAAGTTGCAAGCTATCTGACCTTCTGTACTGGCTCCTCCTGGGGCTTATCCCTGTCTGACTGCCTATAATATTTCTATCTAACTCAGTTGCCTGTAACAGAAGAATCTGAAATACATAGGAAGCAAAGTCAGGAGAGCCTGGTGGTAGATTGACAGTGCAGTCTAAGGAAGGAAGAAGTGAAAATAATTCCCAGTTTCTGACTTGCTGAGCCAAGTGGAAGGTGAGAGTCCTCACAAGGAACTTCAGAGGAAACCAGATTGCAAAGCCAAGATGATGAGCTTACACTGAATGGACTCTGTTGGAATGTCTTCCTCTCAGCTCACTTTCCCCACCTAGTAAGGCCAGCCCAAGACCCTAGTTTATAAAACATGGTTTGTTAGTGGTTGTTGTTGTCATCTTGATGTCTTTGTCCCAGTTTGACCTATAAAAGCTAGTCTCAGCTAGTCCAACTTCATCATGCCCCTGCCAACCCCACTTTATATGCCCATGTACCTTGAGATCCCCTGCCTTTGGTGCATTTGGTTCCCAGGTATTATCATATGCAAGTCTACACAGTAACAGTTCAGAACTGTTGGTGTCTGTTTCAAGGAAGTAGCTAAGAATGCTTACAAACCTTCTTAGTTTTAGAATAACAAAAGATTATATCACAAAGAACTAATTGATTTGTTGCTTAATGTTCATTGATCAAATTAGACATTAGCCAGAATCAAGCTTTAAATAAAGTCTGGCATGAAAAGAACAGACAAGTCCTAACTTCAGAGGTTCATTAATTATCAGGAAAACACGGTGGTATAATCCTCCATGTAATTCTGAACCAGGCCGTCCAGGCTTGAGTACATTCACATAGCTAAATTCACAGCCCTCTTTTCATGTGTTTTTAATCCTTTGTGGATTAGAAGCTCTTATTTGGGCAAATCTGGCAATGATGTGTTATCTACATATCATTTTCATTCTTATTGTCTGGGAATCTGCAAATAGCTAAATTCTGCTTAATTTCACATTAAGATTATTTATATTTGACAGCCTTTTGACAATATAAGAATTGCTTGGGGAGTTTCTGACTTCCCTTTAAGGGTAATAGTGTTGAGTAAATAGATTGATTCATTGTTCTGTCCTCAACCATCTTATTTATCTGTCTATTATTTGTGACAGACTAGACTGTTGAAATTTGCTAGTAGTAGTTACATAGTCCTATTCTTTATAAGACAGATCATTATGAACATGATTGGTTTATGTATTTGCAGTTACTCTAAAAGGAAGGATATGTTAATCCACAGGGATAGAAACAGTAGCTTATATTATTGTGTGGAGCTTGTCACATTTTGATTATTTATTTGCTGTACTCATGAACACATGTATAACTTCAAGGAAATTTTGGGTTACTTTATTTGTACCTCTATCTTCAGGACTTCCATTTCTGGACTTGCAAGTTGAAATTTTTGATTGAACATATTCTCACAGTTCCTTTGGTCTTTCTTTACCCCTTCCTGAACCATCTTTTTAATCTATGTAAAATCCTTTCCAGTTGTGCTGAGCATGGTGATATACACACCTATAATCCTAGCACTAGAGAGACTGTGGCAGAAAAATTGCCTCGAGTTCGGGGCCAGCCAGAGTTACATGGTGAGTACAAGGCCAGCCTAAACTGCACAGCGATATCTTGTCTCAGAAAAACCAAAAACATAAAATAATATCATTTCCAGTTGTTATTCTTTTCTCAAAATCCTGCACTGTGGGCTGTGAAATGAAAAATTAAATTCCAGCTGGTTTTTGGTGAGTCGTGACTGTGCAAGTCGCATCATTGTTCATTGCCTCTCTCTAAAATGGAGCCACTAGCCTAGGGGATGGCTCAGGCTTCTGTGCATTCTGCCAGGGGAGAAGCAGTCAGTGATCCATAGTCATCTTTGATGGTAAGCTTTGAAATGAGGCCTGGCCCAGCCATCCATTCACTTACATACACATTCTGGTAACTTCTATGTGGTCTGCAGGAGCACATACTAGGTCATCTTGTGTTAGATGGGTCATCTGGAATTGACAGTTTGGGCACACACTACCAGACATTGCATGTTATTTTGCATATTTCAGTATCATTTGGAAACAACAGAGCTAAGTTATTCTTAGGTCCCAGCCCAGGAGTAATTAGCACTTGACATACTTTTTATATCCTATGTCTTTTTGCAGTTGTACTTTCTAGTGCAGAAGCTTTGTAAAAAGCAATTTCCACAGCATGAGACTGAAACCTTCTCATCTGTCTCTCTCATCCTTGCTATGCTTTTTGCTTCACACATAGGTGCACCATCCAATTGATAAAGTTAAAATACACCTTCTGTGGACCCTAAGATCACACAGTGGTGCTACATTAACAGGTCTTCTTGGGTGTTAATCCAGAAGGATGTTCCCTTTCTTTGACTGAAGAGGAAGCTGACACTATAAACAGCTAAATGAGTGCAGCCAGACTGGCTGTGAATAGATTAAGGGAAAAACTAATTATGTCTGTGTCTGATTTTTCTTTTTTTGCTACTCTGTTCCCAGTGCTTTGGTGAAGGAACAAGGCCACTAGACTGGGGCTTACGAGATGTGGCAACCATAGTGTCAGCCCTGCCCATATTTCCTATGAGATGTGGACAGGCAGGTGAATGCAGAATCTTGGCCAAAACGTCTCAGGGCTAAAAGTTATGAGTCACTGTTGCTCAATTCAGGGTTGGTGCATAGGTCAGACAGGTCGAAGGGTACTGTGCAAACTTTGCCATCATCCTTCCCCTTGCTCTGGTTCACTGGGGCCTTCCTTTGACTCCCACCCTCTATGAGAAGTTTACTATAACACTCACAAATAGTCATCAGAATCATTGTAGGACACTGTAATTGACAAGTAGCTCACATCAACTTTTGGTATGATATTGGAAAAACGGTGGCTTCTTTATGTGAAATCTGTTCTTTGCAGCAACCAGAAGTTTTGCTCTCTAGAACAAAACTGAATAAATCTATTTCTCCCTGCCTCTTACAGCTCTTCATGTATTTGTAGAAAACTTTCAGGTCCCTCCTAAAGTCTTATCAAGCCCAAACAAAATAGTCCTTAAAAAATTATTTAATGAACACAAGTGGTTTCAGAATGTTTTTCGTCTAAGACACTCCCAAGATTAAATTTTTGTGGGCAATGTCCCATTATAAAATGTTGTTCTCAGGTGTGAAAACACGGTGCCCAAATGCCATGAGGCCAGTGCCAGCATAGTAATTCTTTGTTTCTGTGAACATTGAACACTTACCAGTGCAGCTAGGAAGAAGCTGAAATAATTAGTTATTAAAAATCATGTTTTCAAAGAATATTTAATGGTGCAATATAATTAATGGAAAAATCAGGCTTAACATTATATGTATCATATGCTCTCAAGTATCTATAAAATAGAAATATACAAAGGGAAAATCTTCAAAGGAAATATATCAAAATGTTCCTGATTGTCTTTGGAATGTATAATCATAGGTTTTTATCATTTTCAACTTTTATCACCTCATAGCCTCCATATGAGCTCGTTTAATTTTTATTTATAATCAGAAAAAAACGGAAAAAAATTCAAAAGATTTGAACTTCCTGAGAACTTCTTGTATCTTTCCCCTTTTCCCCCAGTTTTCCTATTCTGAATCCTTTCAGATTGCCTTGTCAGAATTTCATTTTAGATCTCTCCCCTCTTGCGGAGAGCATCATGAAGCTCTCTGGATGTAATAGCTATAGAGTGTGTTAATAATCTCTGTTAAGTGCTTCTGCTTTATCTTGTGATTCTAGGAATTCTTACTCATTTTTTAAAAGTAGTGTCTGCATTTTCCTCCAAAGAGGTACATGAAGTAAAATCCCCATCATTTTTTTTCCACCACTTACTCCATTGTCCCTTGAGCACAAAAGATGCTCAGAACATTTTCTGTTGAGTGAAGTTCCTCTTCACATCCCAAATATCTGCTTATTAACCTTGTTGGAATATATTAACACTTGCCTAAGGAATGTTCTGAGTTTATATCTCAGCTAGGACAACATGCCTGCTCATTTTGTATAGTTCATGTCATGTAAGTTGTTCAGCTTTTGCACATTTCCCTTCATAATCTAGGTTCTTGGCATCTCAGTCTGAGCTTTACTAGTTATAATTCCAGGGCTCACCTTTTCCATGGGTTTTGCCTTGTCATCCTCCAGGTGTTGCCTGTGAATGAGTATTAAATCCAGTCACAGTTCCTGCAACACTCAACAGCTGCCAAGCGGTAGGCCTTGCTTTTCCATTCCATTGCTTTTCCTCTTCTTCTTTTAAACTACATTAGGCCTCATTCACCCAGCAGCCCTTCAGGGTTCTAGTAGTATCTTCATTTTATTGATGAGGAAACCAGGATGTAAGAAGGTCAAGTAGCCTGTGTGGGGTAACAAGTCCCCATTGACCCCAGGCAGCCTGACTCCACTGTGGAAGCCCTGCTTGCTGCATCCAGAGGGAGGCCCTGGTGAGTCCCAGCCTGGTGGCCTCTGTCAGCACAGGTCTGTCTGTTGTTGTCCCATCAACACCCTGCTTATGCATACATTTACTTTCCTTTTTCTTTTTCTTAGCTTTTGAAACTGACATTTATTTTGGAAACCACTATAGCAGAATTTGCCTCAAGCCTTTCTCCATTTTGCTACATAAATTTTTATTGATACAATAAAATATTTCACACACACCCCCCTGTGCATTTTAGCCCCTGCTATAAAAGGGGAGGGTGTGTTCTATGTAGATGGAATTTTTCTCTTATTCTGATATAAAGAATTAGAGTCCTGGGATGCTTTTGCTGTATGTCTGTAGGAAAAATAACAGGAGGACGCAGCCAGCCCTGCAGTGGTCAGAGCTGCTATTGAGTCCCTTACCCAAGGCAGGAAGAGTTGCCCATGTGGCAGACAGACCTAAAGTGCAGCTTTGCTGTGCTGACTAACTGTGTGATCCTGGGCAAGGGAGTTAACACTAGTTTCTTATTCCAACATAAAAATGGAATTAATAATAAATACTGGGTTTATTGTTGGGGTTATCAGTATGTAAACTATAAAGCAGTTAGTGTGATGCCCATCCTCTAATAAACATGTAGGTAATTTTTGGGGTCTTTGGTGGTGATTGTTCCTGGTGACAAGTAGCAATTTTTGGCCAGCTCTTTGACCTAAGCATAAAAGTTTTAGTAACATACTTTCTGCATATCTTTAAAAAAGGATGATTATCAAAAGGAAGAGGTAATAGGAAACACAAACCAGAGAACCCCAAACCTACATATTTCCTATATAAGTAGTATATAATTGTCATTTTTAGGAATCATACTTGGAAGCTTTCCTCTTGCAGCTGCTCTTATGATGGGACTTTATACCTGGGATCATTGTTTGGATTCCGGAACATTCCTGAGAAGCAGAGAAATGGTGCCATGTTAACTTTTATCTGTTTGGCCATACCACTCCACACAATTGGTGGATAGTCTGGATGATTATGAGAACCAAATAGAGTCAGGGTGTTGCTGCCAGTATTCGATACTCAGTCACACACACACACTCCCACACACAGAAGCATTGCAAAAGGTTTAAAGTATAGATCAGTGATAGCACACTTTTTAGAGACCAAGAGCCATACTGCCATCCAAGACCCACTCATTTATTTCAAAGTATCAAACATGGCAATTCAACCTGAATATTGAGGTTTTAGTTTAGAAAAAACAACTCAGAGAGTAACATCTTTTGTCTTAAAACACATGTGCCATACGTTCGCTACCACTGGCATAGATTACTACTGTCCCCACATATGGTCCTCAGTCAGGATTCTGTTATTCCTTTAATTGTGTGGAGGGAGAAACATGAGGGGGTTTGGTGAATCATAAGAGTTCTTGAAACAGTTGGTGCTTGGGAGGGTGAGTCATGGCCACAGAGTTCCCATCTCCCTGCTTGTTACCTGTGATCTTACCACCTTGAATCACAGGTATCCCTCTGTATGTTTGAGTTTCCAACTGGATTTTAATCCTTTGAGAGAAAGATTTCTAAAAGGACTGGGTCTTTTTGTCTACTTTCCCAATGCTGAGTTCAGTGCCAGCCCCAGAGGACGTTTGGTGTGTCCCAGAGATTGAGGAGGTCTCTCTCTGAGCAGGTAATTGAGTTTCCTTCACACCCTCAATCCCAAGGGTGCAGAGAAACTCTAGCCAGCACTTCATCATGGCCAGCCTGGAGCCCACACAGCCCACCTGCCTCCTGCATCCCTCCTCTGCAGGCCCTTTTGAACAGATTGGCCCAGTGTGACTTTTGTTTCTAGATTTTGGCTTTCATTATGCTTCCTCACTTCAAAGGAACAGAAGATGATTTCCCAAAAAAGCTGCATTAGTATATCTTACCCATTTTAAAGCTTCTGCACACCAGAATCTCACCTATTTCTAGTAGTATAAAGATTGACTTCTTTTATAAATATACCTTCTGAGGCCTAATACTGTAGTAACTTTTAGAACAGGAGAACCTCTAGGGTTTGCCAGGCATTGTGTCCACTCAGACTCTGGCGATGGGAGGGAGAGAGCACACTGACAAAGCACTTGGCCTTCAGGAATTCATCAGTGAGTATCAGTGCTGTTGTCTTTGACAGGATGACACTTAGGCAGAATCTGGGCATGGTCATGTGTGAGGGAGTTGGCCAGGTGCCTGATGACAAAAAGTTTAGCTGCTTGAGGGAGCAAGATGAGTATTGTTCCAACTCAACAGTGGCAACCATAGTATCTTGGGGTATAGAATTAGGCATGTATGTGTTTCCTTAAAAACAAAAAGGTTCATTAGAGAGGAAAACTGGAAATCAAACTTAGGGTTTTCCTAGAATGGCCTATTAGCCCTGATTCTAGAATGACACCATCCTCTAAGCAATAAAGAACATACTTTGATACCTTTGGAAGGCAGCAGTTCAAATGTTCTTTTAATCATGTAAGTGGGGCTTTTAATTAGAAAAAAACAAGAATGAAAGAGGGGTGGGGGAGAGTTAGCAGAAAGGGCATAGGGGTGATTCTTTTTAAAATAATGGAATGAATACGCTGCAAAGTAAAACACACTGCCACATAACCTTCTAGAACAGTGATTCTTAGCCTGACCGAGCATCAGATTTTCCAAGAGGGAGTTCAGCTTAGAATCACTTCAAATCAAGTGAATGAGAAGTTTGTGCAGTGGTTAGGATTAGATTTACTGCACTAACGAAATGAGTCTGGTGTTGAATTTTTCAAAACAGATAAAATTAATTTATGAATAGTTTATATGCCTTTTTTAAACCAAGTAATACCTATTGGAGGAATCTGTTCTAAGAATATAATCAGTGATGTGGACAGAGACTTACGAAGAAAAATACACAGTAGCATTATACATAGTGGAAGAAAATTGGAGTGGCCTAAATGTCTTAACAGTAGAAGAGTGGTTAAATATAATTGTGACGTATCCATAATGGTGTATGTATTTGGTAAAATGGAGTCTTAAAAGAATAATTAATAACTAAGACAATGCTTGTAATAGGATAAAGTAAATCTCTGACTTGCAAACATTCACGCTGCAAACTTTCACAAGTATGCTTTATAAGACTTGCCCTGTCAGCCTTGGAAACAAATCTTACTTCTCTCAGAAAAGAACTTGTTCGTAACTTTTCACTTACTGTAGAGTGATAAACAGCAAGGGTCAGAATTACATGTTTACATCAAAGAACAAAAATTATGATTCCTTTTATGTGGAGTTCTTAAAATAGATGGTGGCTACCAAGGGCTGGAGGGGAAGGACAGTGGGAAGTTATTTAATGGCCATAGAATTTCTGTTGAGATGATGAGGAAGTCCTGGAGATGGAGGAGGGGAAGGAAGTCACATTTTACCTGTATGTAGAGCCACTGGGATGTACAATTAAACATGATTAAAACGGTAAATTTTATGCTATGTATATTCCATCCCAATAAAAAAGAAAGGAGCCTTTCCTATCCCCTAAGGCTGTGGAATAAATGAGGAAGTATGGTATGAATTGATAGTGCTGAGCTCTTGACACATACCAACTGTGTGTCTTTTGAGAGAGCTCAGTTGAGCTTTGATGTAAAAGAAAATAAGTCAGATCTCTGGTGGGACAGGGGTATTATCTGTGCCTAACTATGTATCTTATATCTAGGCCCCATTCTTTTTTTAAAAATGCACACAAATATGGAGTAAATGGTGACAATGATAATTTCTAGGTAATACAAACACAGTAAATCCGCAACTTACAAGCAAGTTCTGGTTTGGGAGAACGTTCATTAGTCAGGTCCACATCACACTGCTTTCCTCTCACTTCCAGACATTCTGGGCTCTGATTGAGCATTGCATTGCTCTACACCATCATACTGACACACAGCAGCACCATGGGGACATCTGGCAGACATGTGAGCTACTTCCACAATTCGTTTTCATCTGTGAAGTTTAGTAATGCGAGGTCCATTCAAGTCTCTGAAAGTTTGCAACTTGAGTGTTTGTAAATCAGGGATTTACTGTATAGATTTTGTTTTTCTATTAAAAAAATTAGTTTTCCCTAGTGAATATATTGAAGTGCAGAACAAAAATTACTTTTAAGAAAGATGACTTTTGAATGTTTTATCTTTGATAATCGTTACATGATGTTTTTGACTTATATTTAACAAACAGTCCAAAGTAGTGTCCCTGTCAGAGCACCACTGTCATGAAGCCATTCCTTAATGCAGTGGTGGTAAACATGTGGCCCCCATGTCACAGTGGGCACACAGAACCCTCTGTCAGCATGAACCAAGTGACCCCAGCATTGCCGTGGCAGCCAAGCATTCAGGTTTAATTGTAGTGTTGGCATTTCGGGATAAATGAGTGGGTTTGGGATTTCAGTTTGGACACTTGGTCCCTCAAAGGTTCACCATCTGTGCTAAGTCTGGCATTGCTCTGGAGGCTTGGTGCTTATCTTTAGGGTGCATCCCATAGAAATCTTCATGTGGGGTCACCTCAAACCATGCCTTATGAAGTTTCATTAATATGCTTCCTTCTTTTCTGTGGAGTGGTTTTGCTCCTGGGCTCTTTGAAGGAGAACTGGATTCTGTGAAGGCCTCTGGTTTTATATTCCACCATTAAGTGAAAGGTTTCTCTGCCTCTTTGTGAGAGGAAGGACCTGCCATTACCCCAAATCACTAGTTACTTTCCAGTCAGAATTGGTAGTGGCAAACAGCAGAAACTGATTTTTATTTAGGCTTGACAGAAATTTAGTGAAGGGTTATTGGAAGCTCAAAGAATCTGCAGGACTGTAGAACAAGAGGTCAGGAAACAAAAAAAGTCTGGCATTTGGAAGGCTGAGGCAGTAGGATCAGTATAAGTGAGTTTGAGATCACCCTGGGCTACATAGTGAGTTCAAGGCAAGCCTGAACCACATCATGAGACCCTGTCTCAGAAAACCCCACAGGAAACAAAAACAAGAAGGTTGCTCAGCTGGGACTGTGAGCAGGACCAGGCCACAGTCCCAGTCCAGGAAGGATGGCACTGCCTCCCTCAGGTGGTCACATTCAGCTGGACTCTGCCATTGGTATATGAGTACTGCTGCCTGCTGAGTGCATTCTATTCCTGCTTGTTTCTCTGTTTCTGACCACAGGGTTTGTCCTAGGCAGATGCCATCAAATGGCTAGGCCCCTGTTGATGTCTTTGGTGCCAGAGAAGCTGGGAAAGAGCATGTCTGGCGCTGCTCAGCATCTGTCATGGCAGGCCACTGCACTGAGACTTTGAGGGAAGAAGGGGTTTTAGATGCTAGGCTGCCAAACACATGACAGGGAGCCACTACAATTATTGCATGGCTGTCAGTCAGTCTTGTTAATCCCTGCCAGAGTCTAGTAATAAGCAGGTGATTATCCCAGAGTGCTAGCAGTGGCTGGCATCATTTTGGTCCAGGTCACTTAAACATTTTTCCCCAGGGGGACTGGCCAAAGGCCCCAAGATACATGCCTGTTAACTACTGGGAATCCATGTGCCATGTCTTCATCTGGTGCAGCTGGGCTGATAATTGGGGCCGCCTGCTCAGTGGTCTGTGTGTTAGGAAGAGTGTGGCAGTGAGGATGGAGCTAAGGCAGGCAATACTCAAGGCCAGCGGCTCCTCAGGGTCCTTTTGAAATGGTGCAGTAAGCATTCCAAATCCCAGTGATTTCAGAAATCAGATTAAATCAGATTGGCAGTTGAGATTTCTCTGTAGTTAGTGGAATCCCATTCCCAAACTTCAGGGAGAATGTGAGGTGACACTGTCATCTTTCTTGGTTTGATGACTCAGCTCAGTTTTCAAGTAACTGAACAAAACCAAATACTGCCTTTCAGTTTTCACGTCTATTTAGTGTGCTAACTTCAGGCTTATTTAGTGTGCAGCTCCAGATACCACTGACCCTGTGAAGAAGGCTTTGGGAGATTTTAGGTGAGTTTGCACATTGCCGGAGGTGTACAGCAAGTGGCAAACAGCTGTTTATGTCAGGTGAAGGCATACTGCTTCAGCAGGTCTAGACAGCAACTGAGAAAAATGCGTTAGTCAAGGTTAGGTTTTAACGCATATCATTTTCTGGCAAAGGTGTTTACTTGTTCCAGTAACACACCAAGAACTGTGTCAGAAAGGACCTCTTGGCATCTTGCATCCTTTATATAATTGCTCTTAGGTTAGGGCTTTGAGGGACCCTGGGATCTTCATTTTTGACATGTGCCTTCATCTTGGAAGTTACTGTGCTCTCACCCCTGTCTTCTCGTGCAAAGCACAAGGAGACGTGATCCGCCTAGGCACCTGGAGAAGTGAGAAGACAGTCCCTTCAAGCTGTTGCTTTCAACAATCTAAATCTCCACTTTTTCAAACATGTATGTTTTTAATTTGTAAAAGACCTTTTATTTCTAAGGGACACTGTTCTTTCCCCAAATTAAATTTTACTCAGAAACTCAATCTATAAATCAAATAAAAGTGCTGCTTTTTGTAACCTGAACTACTTCTAAGATAACAGTGTGCAATATATTAACTAGTGTTAATTCTCTACCTTTTTTTTCTTTTTAAAAAAATTCTGTATCATTGCTATCCTTTTTTCCTGTTTTGCTTTAAAAAAAAAGTGCTGCTCTCGTTGAAGTGGTGGTAGGCTACAAAGCTGATGCTCTCACCCCTCGAGGCCTCCTCACCTCACATAGCCGTGGGGTTCAGTGTGAGAAGGCTCCAAGAGTGGGTAACCTGCACTGTCACCCACGATTTAGCAGCTGGGCATTTTTTCCTCTCAGTGTTACACACATAGTAGGTGGTCAGAAAATTGGCATGGGAATTGGTGATTGTAACAGTTCGGCAGATCCCAGGCAGCTTCTGCTTGGGAGGGGTTAGGGGAGTCTAAATAAAAAACTTTGTTTCTTTTCATCACCCACATGGTTCAGTTTCATTCCTTTTTAAAATCATCTTGTTTTGAAAACCTATACTGTTATTGTTTTGGGTTTGTTGTTGTTTGTCTCTTTTGCTTTTTGTTTTTCTTTTGTCTTTTTTTTTCTCTTAAATAAAACAAAATAAAATAAAGCTTTATAGCCTACACATTCATAGAACATTTCTGGCAAACTCAGAATATGAGACAGCTGATGAATTGACACCACTTCTTTATGGAGAAAAATACGTGTTACAGAAAAACATCTTTGTGTCTTATTATGAAATGTCTTAAGTCTATTTGGAAAGTGTCCTGGGAGTAAATAATGAATTGTACATACTAAATACAGATATATGCAAATCAGAGTACTCACACTCTCAGCTAGGAAACCTGGCATAGGCTAAGAAGGGAACCTCAAGAACAATGCCTCCTGATTGTGGAAACGAGGGAATCAGAACAATTTGTCTTATTATATATAGTTGATTATTTTTCTTTGTCTGATATAAATTTTTAAAAAAAGAATTCTGAAAGCAAGAAAACTGAGAAGGCAAACTGAAGTTACATTAAAGATTATTAATTTAATTTTTATGCTTGATATGTAGCAGTTAGTGGAGGCTGAGCTAGAGTTGAGTTCAAGCACTTTCAATGCCAAGTTAAGATTTGTTACAGAAAAAGAATTAATTGATAGTAAAAATGACACCCAACTATCTCAGACATATAGTTTCTGAAAAATTTAAAATTATTTTTCATTTGGTAAAATCACATACAATTTACTAATAAAGCTATCTTTTAATGATAAATCATAATTTAAAGTATTTTGTACTTGCCCAGATGTTGTTCTGTGACCTCTTGCCTCACTTTAGTGATAGGAAGCCTAAATTGCCAGTATAGAATTTATCTGGAGTTGTATTATAAAGGTGAATAAACTCTGAAGGTCAAGTCTGTAGTGCCTTAACTCTCCCACTTGAAGGTTGTCTGTGGCAGGTAAGTCAGTGGGGACTGTACTCATCTGCTTTCCCTGGGGCCTTAACCTTCCTTTGTTGGGATTCAAGAGCAAATGGCACTTTTCCTTTCCAAGGAAAAGCAGTACAGAGAGACAAACGAACTTACTACTAATGAAGCAGGTATCGAGGGTATGGCTTATATCTGTGAGCAAACAAGTTTCCTAATAGTTGGCCTTGAAATTAGGCTTACCTAGTGACTGGATATGTCACCAGGGAATCCATGGGTTCTGCCCTAAGGAAGGAGGTACACAAAGCATATGTTTTCTGCTGTAGCCAGCTCCCAAGAAAAGGAAGAGGAGCTAAGTTCAAGATCACCGAACTGTCTTGCCTCACAGCACCCTTCATGTATCTCAGCACATTTTTTTTACAGTGCCCCTAGCCCCACTGCCAAAAGTACCTAATAGGCATCTCTTTTAATTTAGGTCCAAACAACTTAACAGTATTAGCAAGCTGGGTGTCTCACGAGTATCACCGTTTCCCCTGAAAGAATCCCGCAAGAGCCCCCGTGAGTCAGCTGAGGTGCCCCAAGCTACCATTCATGGCACATCATTGGTGGAATGTAGTCTCCTTCAAAACTCAACAACAAAATTAAGTCCTCCTTCATTCTCTTGATACAGGCTTCCCTGGAATGAAGAGCCAGGAACAGTGCTCCCTGCAGGCATAAAAAAGCTTTAGCAGAGGGAAGAAGTGTGTCCCCCACCCCGTCACCTCTGTTCCTGAAGTATCTGTGTTTCAGTTTAGTAATCTCAGAGCTAATGTGACTTTCTATCCCAGGGGACTGGACGCATGCATTCAGTACGTGCTTAAAATCTTTATCTCCATATAACTCTTTGGAAGGGAAATGAGAAGTGATAACCTCATGGGCATATATAAAAGACATGCATTTCTACAGCCTAGTCTTTCAATTCTGCATGCTCCGAGATCAAATATGATCGAGGCTAAGAATAAACTTATCTTCATTTGACTTAATTTAGTGTAGACTATCAGTGTCATAGTCTCTGAACATACAAGTTTTTAGTCTGCAGTTAGAAAAGTAAACAGCTGGAACTTTCATCTCCTAACCTGACAATAATATGGTTACTCCTTTATAAGCCAGAATTTCTATTGATAATCAGAAGAAATATATGATGGATTTCTACTCATGAACAACTAAGTACTTCCTGTGTGTACTGCTCATTTATTGAACATGCCTAGGCTGCATTTATAGCTTGATTGGTCAAGTGTGCATTTCAATCAGTCAGACTGGCCTCATCAGTAAAATGTCAGTATTAGCAAATTATGAATTGCTAAGTGTGCAAAAAAAGAAAAACAAAAGTGGTCAAGTATTTAATTCCTTTGTGTTAAAATTTTATGATGTTATACTCTGTACATACAAATGTTGAGTTTACAAACCATCTGTGAAGATACTTTTATTGTTTTACTCAAAAATATCTCAAAAAGTACCTTCCCAAATGAAATGCACAACTCATGTGCTCTGCATTTCCTTAGGAGGCTACAGTATGGACCAGAAGACCTGCAATAGTAAGGGGATGGGCTAGTCACTGATGGGAGATCCTGCAGAAGTATTCCCACGTGGGAGGGAGCAGGTTCTTAAGGGGTGTGCTGGGCAGGACACAGTGCACCTGCCACAGCTGCTGTGCGGCAGTGCCCCTCGCTGCCTCGGCAAGTCCTATCAGCCCTGATTTCACTTTGCTTCTCTCTCCTGGTGTCCTCACCTTTTACCCTCTCATTTAGCTTCCCTCCAGCAATGCTGACAACTTAAGGGAGCCTCCTTGGAGGCTCAGTTTTCTAGTCAGTAAAATGGGGATAATTAATAATCTGTCTACTTCTGAGAATGATTATAAGGATAAAATGAGATGTATGTTAATAAAGCATTTTGTTAACTGCAAAGTGTTGTGTAAATGTCAGGTGTGATAAATCATAAGCTGTTCTATTCCTCAGCTAAAGTAGTTTCTATGCATATTTTAGTTACCCTCTGAACAATTCTTTGTCAAATAGTGAATGTAAATGCTGCTGTTTTTTCCTGCTTGGATTATGGTGGTTTCTTTGCAACTTTATGATGTAAGCTGAATCTTTAAGTACTCCTTTGGCTCATATTGCTTCCCCTGAACACCCATGCGAGATCATAATCCATAAAACAGAGGCAATAACTCCTTTTAATTGCCAGGAGTTCATCATTTGCTGAGTTCTAAATGCAGTCACTTAGGCACTTGCCTTGAAGAGCCTGTCTCTGTTTATTCTGCAGAGTAGAGATTGTGTGAAACTGGGCCCTCCTGCTGAGGGAGAAGTCGTCCAAGTCAAGTGGCCGGATGGCAAACTATATGGGGCAAAATATATTGGATCAAATGTTGCCTACATGTACCAGGTATGTGCTGTCCTCTCTGTGGTGCTTGTTGAGAGGGATACGATACAAGATGTCAGAAAGAAATAATATATGGAGTATGCTGCTGATCAGTAAGCCACAGGAATTTGGGATGACTTATTTTAAGGAGAAAAGCTTTAATGCCTAATGACCCAGATTGAAGCTCTGCAGTTCGTTACTAGGCTGGATACTAGGAAACTCTAATATTTGATAAATTATTCAGCAAAAAGTAAGCAACAAGATAGGTTATTTTACTCTTTCCTTATTTGAGAGAGATTTATGGGCTTCTTCATCTCGCCTTAAGCCAGGGCAGTGATGGCTGATGATGACTTTTGCCAAAGAGAAATAACCCCCTGAGCATATCAGCTAAATCTCAGTGGTACATTGGTAATAGATGTGGCTAATTAATGTCCTAAAGAGCCAGTGATTGTTAAAGGAGCATTTGTGTAAGGAAGAATGCAATTATCAGGTATGCATTCTGTTCACAAGGGAACTCTGCATAGTATTAAGAGTATGCATTTAAAGATGAAATTATTATTCCTACTAGAAATAATAATGAGTTAAGCTTAAAAAATGGAGATGACATGGATAGCACCCATGCATTTATATTTCTTCAGAAAGATTTCGGATACATTTATTAAAACCAAGACATTGGAGTATTTTCAGTAACACTGGCAGAAAACAGCATTCCAAGCTAAATGGTAGAATGAAAACAGGAAGATTGAAGTAAAAGGAGAAAAAAGCAAGCAGGTTCAGGCCAGTTAGGTTGAAAAACAGCTTGCGAATGATAAGACTGCCAGTTTCAGCAGAGAAATTGTTCGAAGACTGATAAGAGGCAAGGGCTTAAATGGAAGAGTACATTATAATGCACTGCATCAAGAACTGGAGCACAGTATACTTAAAGGTGTTCAAAGAAGTTTGAGAAACTTAGGAGAGAACATTTTTTATGGTCTAGAAAAATCCAAGGGGAATAGAGAGGGGGAGGACTTATATATGGGGTGGACGTGCGCACGTTTCGGGGGGTGTTTTCCCCTTTTAGTGTAGATGTGTGAATGTCTACACAGGTCATTTTCCCTTTGCCTGTAGTGTTGGTGACAGTATTAAGTTGCAGATTCAGATTATTTGTAATAGGGTAGATGCTAGAGCTTGTTTGTATCAGACTGTGCAGAAGTAAGACACAAGGTGCAAATCAGGCTTGTAATACTGGAGATTCCTGGAAAGGAAACAGCAGTACCTCATTGAGAAGTAAATAATTATATTTAATTAAACAACAAGTACAAAAGTAAAAGCTTCTTACATGCAGTAAATAGCATCACATAACAAGGACACATTGGAAATCAGGCTAATTAGTAATCGGTGTGTTAGCTTCTGTTGCATTTATAATGGCCTACCAAAGTAAAGCTATGGGCATCTTTATAGACTCAATAAAAAGTTAAGACTAATATTAAAGTTGTCTCTCAACCACAAGTAGTGTAAAATTCCTTATTAAACCAAGTATCCTTTTTGAGATTAGGTTGTGTCTTGTGTTTATTCAACTTAACTGTTGACTATGCAAAGGCATGTGTAAAAGAATATATAATTTAAATACCTAGTACATAGTGCTTAAATATCTTAAATACATCCTAGTAGTCCTACAGAATAGGTTTTATTGACTCCTGTTTTACAAATGGGAGGGAAGCTCAGTGAATGCATTTGCAGTAAGAAAAAGAATAAAATTGTTAATTGGTTCAAGAGCACTGTATCAGTCAGTGTTTTACTAGAGAAACTGTTACAACACAAGATATACAAATGTGTAAGAAAGATTGGCTCACAGTGGTCAGCCACAGAGTTGGATGAGGAGGTGTGCAGAGGGTTTCTGCACACTGGAGACTGAAGGTTTCAGTCTAAGGTCTGGAGCTCACTGCAGTGTCCTGTGCAAGTCCATATGAGGAGGCCAGTGGGTCTACGTGGGAAGGCTGAAGAACATGCCTGAAGGCCAAAGGGTCCAAAGCAGAAGCTGAAGAGTCTACAGTGGAAGCCAGAGTCTGCCCTAGAAGCCAGGAGATGACATCCATGCTGAAGGTGAAGACTGGAGATCCTCTGATGAAGAGATGCATATCTGACCTCCCTTGCTTCCTCCTTATTCCATCCAGGGGACTAACAGGGTGGGCCTGTACCCTAGGCTGCAGAATGGCTGTGTTGATTTAGATAAGCTTCTAAACTTCTCAGGTTGACACAATCAAGCATCACAAGCACACATCTAGTAAAGACAAGGATCATAATTTACTCAGCTGTTCCCTACAAGGATGGAAAACTGACTCTGCTTGCCTGGCACTGGCTCTGATTGTAGTGCCTCATCTTGGGAGAGTCCTGGGTCCCCAGCACACAGGATTGTTGGTCACCCTATTCCTAGCATTCTATACTATCATTTAGTTTTATAATTGGCTTTTTTCTTAGAATTTTTGAATTACCTAAAACAAAAGGAAGTAGGTACAAGTGGTTCCAACTGTGCTATCAAGTAGTATAAATGAGATGACACCTTAGCCTAATTAGAGAAACCATTCTGCTAAAACAAGACCAAGAAAACCATTCCAATTCCCAGCCCTTCAGGAAGTGACAAGAGTTGTCTTGTGACAGAAACCTAATTTTACCCGATTATCTGGTCTAGTCTAGTCAAATGTTAGCAATATATCGATAAGTTTAATTTTTAAAAAAGGAAAAAGATGTTTAATTATATATTTTCTCTTTTTCAAACTCCAGCAGATTTTCAGTTTTTAACATAGCACAGATACAGTGTAACTCACTTTTTGACCAGGAGTACCAGTATATTTGTGTTTGTTAGAAGTGAAGAATTTCAGGGGGGTGTAGAACAGTTGCAGATTGCTTGCCTAGCATAAGCAAGGCCACAGCTTTGACCTCCAGTACTGCATCAAAACAGAACAAAACAGGTAATCAAACAAACAAAAGTGGGATTTCCAAAATATCCTAAGTCACTAACACCCTAAGTATTGCTCACAATTCCACTGCCTGAGCCCACACACTTCAGGCTTCTATTTATCTAGTGTCATGAGCCCTTTTCCTGATAAAATCTCCTAAATTGTTGAAGAAAATCAGTATGAAATTTTTTGCTGCAATTTGGATGCATGATAAAAAATTTTAAACATTTTTCTTTTAGATGATATATTTTGTGCATTCATGAAGTTTATATGCTATGAAGTTGAGAGACTGGGGTTTTTCTGGTCTGTTTGAATTTGGAAAAAGTGATATTTAAAAGTTAAAGCTCTGTAAAAACTTGAACTTGCTTGTCTGGGAGATTATACAAAAATAAATGTATGATCTTTTCTTTCATAGAAAAGAGCAGCTGTCCCTTTTCTGTTTTCAAAGTCTCTTAAAAAGTTGCAGCACTAACAGGACCAGTCTATCTCAATGCTGGATTTGCCTGTGTCTCAGATATTTTGAGAAATCTTTTGATCGATCCCTATTTTCATTTGCTGTGGCAGATATGCTCTTAAAATCTCATATTTTAGGATTCCCATGTTCAGTAATATTGGCTGTTTTAGAATGAATATATTTTAGTATTATGCACATGTACCAACATACTGATACGTGAAATTGTATGTACTGCAAGTTATACTAATAAAAATAAATTTGAAAATAAAACTTTAACTGATTAAAATGAAGTGTTTTTGGGTTCCGGGGATATAGCTCAATGGTAGAACACTTGCCTGGTATATGTAAGGACCTAGGTTTGATCCTCAGGACAGTAAAAAGCAAAAATGTACTTTGTTCTTAGTTTCATAGAAGAAAGAACTCTTCTTCCTTTCTTGAGCATTGGCTGACCCCTTATCTGTTACGCTTGAGTTCTTTTTACCTGTTTTTACATAATTAATTGAACCCTTAAAAATGGTCAACACTTGTTTTTAATATATATAAAATCATGATATCTTATATTTTACTAGGTTGAGTTTGAAGATGGGTCCCAGATAGCAATGAAAAGAGAGGACATCTACACCTTAGATGAAGAGTTACCCAAGAGAGTAAAGGCTCGTTTTGTAAGTGCTGGAAAATTCCACTTGGGATCCCACTAAAGAAGTCTTTGTCCTCTTCTTGTATTTCCTAAACCCTGTAGGAAATATTGTTGGTCCCTGGGTTAATTTTGAAGAAAACAATTACAATTTTCCCTTATTTAAAACTACTGAATATAAACCTCACTTTTGGGCAAAAACAGGCACACTAGCACACATGGTTACTTTTCTAATGAAATCAAATGATAGTTCTTTGTATCAACATTATTTATACACAAAAATACTTACTGATTATGTATGTTAAACATATATAGATGTAGAGGCATACAGAGATATCATAAGGGTTTTTGCTACCTGTTCGATAGAAACAACACTAGAAGGAAATATATTTTTAAGCAGATTACAGGACAGTGGGTATGAGTGATTGTGTGGTCTCCCACAGGCTTCTCATGTACTGATGAGGCTCTGTTTTAGAAGATCACTAATGTTTGTGGCCATTCATAATTAAAATAAGTTGTCTTTCTCATAATAACAGGCACAAACAAAGCCTAAAAGAGTTTTTAAAAAGAGAAAATACTAGTGTCAACCCTGGTATGTGCCATTAAAAGATAAACATGGATAAATAAACTTATATTACTCAAAAATATAATACAATTTAGGTTTATATTATTGTGTCAAAATATTTAGTGGACTCTAAAATTAAGTTGGTTTTGCACATTTAAAATTGTGTCTCCTGTATTTGTAAAAATGATACATCTTAAATGGGGAAATTTGAATGACTGGGATTTTTCTAAGTAAAATGAAAAAAAGTTTTCTGAATAAATGACACGTTTGTGATATACTTTTCTGTAATGATAGTTGCTATAGGTTATTTGATTATTTTGGAAAAAACAAGGGTTTCCTAAAACATTGGTTCGCAGATTCAGCTCCTTTTCCTCTCATTCGGAAACCTGACATGGTAAGTACACCAGTGTGTGCTATTTCCCTCTCAGCTACAGCTTGGAGAAGGCCTTTTAAAAGGAAATAGCCAAGAAAGAGAGTGTTAATGATAGCACTGCTACCTACCCCATGAGAAATGTGGCACACAGCCGGACCATGTACTTGTGAACAGATTAACCACCAGATAACTGCAAAAACAAAAAAAAACTAAATGTGCCTATTGTAAAGACACTGGCTGATACTGAAATCTCTTGAAAAACTTTCAGGATGTTAGAGACCACTGCTTCCCCTTCACATTCCTATCTCCCGTGAGCCCTTGCCCACCCCACCTCCTTTGTTTCTTCAATGCCTAGAGATTTAGAGGTGGAGAATCCAGTAGGTGGCCTTCTGGAAGTCCCTTACTTTGGTTTTCTGGTCCTTGTGTGGCGAGGCACTCTGCAGCCGAGTTGTATAGATTTCATGGACTGTTTCTTAATCACATTAGGAGTAAACTCTTTGCTTTCTGCCCTCATCATAATCTCTTTATTCTAACTAATAGATTTGGCTCCAGTACCAGGACACCTGCTCAGGCAGTTTCATCTGAACACAGATTATGAGTTTTCTAAGGTCCCTTCCCTGAGCAAGTGCTCAAATGTATAACAATTTTTTTAATTCTCAGAATGTTTTTTACTTTATAAAAGAGCAATGCAAAATATATAAAATATATAAAAATCACAGCTGTTATGCTAAACAGCTGAGTCTAATAGGAAATAACCTTCAGGAGCAAAGACTACAGATCACTGCATCCAGTTTGCCACCCCTGTTGTTCCTGGACCAGAGACTATTAATGTGCTCTCCTCTCACCACCCTGCCTTTCCTTCAGGTGGGTGAGTAATCCTCTGGCCCTTGGGTCCTCTGCCTGTGACTACTATTTTTTTCCAGTTGGTGAAACAAATCTAATTGGGAAACTCACTGGTGGAAGATATTTTGTGGCTAGAGAAATCTTTTTTCATTTTCTGAGGAGGTGGCTTAACAGTCTTCTTTGGGAGGCCTTCATGTTTTAATGACTTTTGCTCACCCAGACTCATGCTGGTGGAGGAAGAAATTTTTCAAAGTAGTCAGCAGTCCACCTGATGATGCTTTATTCTTTCTCACTCTTTTTAGAACTGGCCCCATTACCTTTTATTGTCTTGCAAAATAACCATGGCAACAGTGGTGCATAATTAACTAGAGCTCCTGGTAAACTGGCTTTATTATTATGTTGGAGAGGCTGACTTTTGCTCTTTCTGCAGTGGCCACACTTGCACAGATGTTTTATTTTCTCTTTTGATAACTTCAATACTTAAAAATGTGAGAGATTAGTCAGAGGAAGTACTTTGCCAAGAATGAATGCAGCATGTTTTCTCCTAACGGCAGAGGGTGTCCAGAGGGTGCCCAGCCAACCCAGTGTTCTTGTTTTCTTGCTGGGTGTAACTAGGTAGTGTCAGCCACCAGCCGTGGAGGCAGCCCGTTACCCTGTGCGATCTTCTCATGAACTGATAGGGACTAGGTATAGCTGTATACTTGGGCCTCTTTTTAGTTTTGAGGCTTCTTTGTATCTATTTCCTTGTCTTCTTTCTTTGCCATATGTTTTCAAGTCTGAAACTGGACTCTTGTTTTGTCACTAGGGCAATGATGTTTTGAGGTGTGTATGCGTTGCTGCTATTAAGTCACCCACCTGACTGAAAATCAGTAAGGAATGTGTTTTAGGTGACAAAATGGGGAAATAGGAAGCAAAAATAGGGCTTATCCTATATACTTTGACTTTCCCTGAGTATTACAGGAAAAGCCTGTCCAGCTTCACTTGGTGCTCACTGAACAGTGCCACTCACTGAGTTCCAGGTGTGTTGCTAGGTGTGAGGAGCACTGGAGATTTGGTGCACAGTTCCTTTCACCTTCTAGGAATACCTGGTAGAAGAAATTTACCTGCCCCTCTTTCTTCACCACCTTCACTCTGCTGCACTGATGTGAGGGGCTGCAGAACCAAAAGCTTGCTGTGCACAGGAGAGAGTGTTTTCCATGGGAAAGCAAACTGTGTCCAGGACAGAGGAACATGAGGCCCTTTGCCAGAGAAGCGTGGCCAGGAATGGAAGCAATTCAGTCTGTCCCAGAAGGGAGTAGGATTATGCCAGGTTGTGCGGGTACCGCCTCAGGACTGTGTTTGTCACCTTGAGGACCATAGTGCTACTGAAACCTTATAAGCAGGGACATGTAGCCATGTCTAGTCATAGGATAGTTTTAGAGCGCTTTCTACCTCTGGTTTGGTGGGAGATAGACTGAGGCTGTTGCTTTGTTGTGGTGGCTTCATGGAGCTGCACAGCAGAGTCATGGAGTTACACCCAGCAAGAAAACAAGAACACTGGGTTGGCTGGGCACCCTCTGGACACCCTCTGCTGTTAGGAGAAAACATGCTGCATTCATTCTTGGCAAAGTACTTCCTCTGACTAATCTCTCACATTTTTAAGTATTGAAGTTATCAAAAGAGAAAATAAAACATCTGTGCAAGTGTGGCCACTGCAGAAAGAGCATGGAGGAGGGATCCTGAAAAGGATGCAAGGACCAGGGGAGTCTGGGATGGCTTTCAGGCTTCTGGCCAGTGTAACTGGGTAGGTGAGGGTGATGGTACCATTTACCGAATGTCGGAAGTTCTGTGATGGAGGCAGAAGACTTGAGTTCAGTTTAACACAGGTTAATCTGAAGTGCCTTAGCGGAGCCTGCTGGGCAGGTGCATGCAGGCCTGAGTGTAGGAGATGTGCACTACAGTGAGAGATGGGAGTGTCCTTGGAGTAGAGGCTGACATGGAAGCCAATCATGGACACCAAGCTCAGAGGAGCACACCTGGAGAGGAAAAGGCTGAACACAGAACCCTGGCAGCATCAGAGTTGAGCAGATAGTCAAGAAAGGGAACACCTTGACCAGGTGTGGAGGTGCACACCTATAATTCCAGCACTTGCAAGGCTGAGGCAGGAGGATTGCATGAGTTCAAGACCAGCCTGGGCTACACAGTGAGTCCAAGGCTAACCCAAACTGCATAGTAAGGCCTTGTCTCAACAAAAGAAAGGGAACCCCTGCAACATCAAAAATGAGCAATGAGACGAGGAGAAGGGGCAGGAGGAAGGGCTTATGAAACAGCGGAGAAGAGAGCTTCAAATACCTCACAGCTAGCATTTTGACAAGGACAGTTTCAAGGAAGTGATGGGGAAGATACCAAATGCAAATAGGAATAAGGGTGAATTAAAAAATGACTATTGACAAATATGCCAAAGTCCTGGCTAGGCAAGAGCTGAGGAGAAATGAAAAGTGAGGGGCTCCCAGTAAGATTTTCCTTTTGTTGAGGAAAGTCCCTGAGGGGTAGGTGGTGTAGGGAGGAAGTCTCAGAGGAAGTGGGGCCAAATGCAGCCACCTGTGGGGGATGTAAGAGAGAACCCAAAGCCCAGGTGGGGCCCTTTTTCCCTAAACCAGGTACCAGTCTCTATTCCTTGCCCCTCTGTGCTCATGGAATCAGCACTTTGTTCAGTCCTGTGATTGTCAGATGCCACGAAGTAACACTGGCTGATTTTAGTCCACAGCCTCTGACATGCGATTTGAAGACACGTTTTACGGAGCAGACATAATCCAAGGAGAGAGGAAGAGGCAGAGAGTGCTCAGCTCCAGGTTTAAGAACGAATATGTGGATGACCCTGTGTACCGCACTTTTCTGAAGAGCTCTTTCCAGAAGAAGGGTCAAAAGAGACAATAATCTACATACACTGCTGCAGAAAACAGAGTGCAGCTGGGGCCAGAAGAGAAGAGAGGAAGGCCAGCCTTGGGACTGTGCCCTGTGTTTTGTTGGGGTAGGTGGCTGGGTTTCACCTTGGCAGTGGTAAACCAGGCTGCCACTATTTGGTCACCAAACAAAATCCTCATACGAGTAGTTCGATTCTGCAACCTAAAGTCATCCCCTAGTCTTGTTTTACTTGTGAGCAATTATCTTCTATGATCCCAAAGAATTTTTCTAAGTGAGCGGATATAACAGTGAATGACCCCCTTGTGAAAGCCACTGCCAGAGGGAAGGCAGGTCCCCATGTGCAGCTCAGGCCCCTCATCAGGAAGCACATGGCGAGCCTCTTACCCAGGTGGGAGGGTGATAATTTATATATTTTTCACAGTCAGGGAAGGACTCTCACTTACTTGTTTCAAATGGCAGTTTTTATAAAACATTTTTAAAACACAAATGGCATGTATGGTAATGAGATTTACCCGTGTGCTATCGGTATTCCCTTGTACAGTACTTTTACATTTTTTTATATTCCTATTACTTTTGATTGTGTCCGATGAGAACTGAGCTGGCCTTTGTGAAATGAAATTTTTGGCTCTTGAAGAAGAATTCTTATGAATTCTGTGGGAATTTTATATATTTAAAGAGGGAGATCTGGGGCTGTTATTTTTAAACACTTTTTTTCATAATACCTATTCTAAGTAGATATTTATAAAATGTTTCTTTCATTATGTGTTTGTACAATTAGAGTTTAAATAAATATGCTTTGATGCATAGTTTTGAACTAATGTAACATGATTTTCCTTTTTAAAACACCCTTAAAATGTACTAGTGTTTAAAAATAAAGATTTCCATTTTCTCCTATCCTGTCTTCTAACTTGCTTATTTATCTGGGCTTAACCCAGTTTTATAAACATGTTTTTTTAGGGAACTGGCTATCAGGGTATACTGCAGCCCAGGCTGGGCAGGCCCTTTCTCTATGTGGCTGTGAGAACATCTGCCACAGTGTGTGGAGTGAGAAAGGCTCACTGCCAGCCCCAGAGCCAGCTGAAGATTTCCTTCTCTCCTCCCAGGCACTGAGTAATCAGACACCCTGCGTTCTGGAGCACTTTTCACCCAGGTTTGCTGGTCCCAGGTATCTTTTCTAGGGACTCTGGAGAAGCTGGAGTCCTTCCTCTCACTTTACAATTGAAGAGTGGAGGGGAGGGAAGGCTTCAGACTCTGCTTCCTAACAAGAACCACAGTCATGCTGCATAACACACACCCAGAACCCAGAATTGTAATGGCCTGTGGCAAGACACAGTGATTTAGCTCACAAGTCTTCAAGTTGGCTGAGCTGGGCTGGGTCTCTGCTGAGAAGCTGTGCTAACCTTGGCTTGGGCAGCTCCACATGGGTTTCATGTGCCTCCCAGCAGCCTCATGGAGCTGATGGGCTAACTCAGGGATGTTCCTTGCAGGGCAGTGGTAGAGGAAAGAGAGAAGCCCAGCTGAGTCCATTCAGGCCTCTTGTGTCATTGGTTAACATCCCATGGGCGAAAGTCCAGTTTCAAGAATTGGCAGGTCATTTGAGAGTTTCACAGCCAACTGCGCAGGGTATGCCATTACTGAGTGGAGAGTGAGGTGCCCAACCAGTAACTACAGAGCCACGGCACAGCTAAAACTCGGCACTCTGGATCGCATACTGGCTCGGTGTTTGTTTTCCATAGTGCCTCATGGCTGACCTTGCAGCTGGGGTAGAGCCCACCAGCCTTATTTTCACAGAGACTGAGCCCTCCACATTCTCTGCTCCTATAGTCATGCATTTTATCAAGTCATCAAGCTTGAATTTTCTATCTTGGGGTTTAAATGGCGCTTACCTGCTCTTTTCACAATAGGCCAGGAAAGTAAGCCTGTGTAAGGCATTAAGAGGAATTAATCTAAATAAGATCATTCGTTCTGTACAAGTTTGCCTGTCAGCAAGATTTCGGATTGGCTGCCATAGGGAAAAAAATTTGCAGAGCCCTGTGTAATCTCAAATACAGCTGTTCTTTATGGTCTCACTTAACTAATGTACCTATAACCAAGTACAGCTGTTGTGGCCTTAGAAAATAGTTCTAACTATGAATATATACCGGCTAGTGAGAAGAGCACCTTTGTTTAACTGCATTCTGCGTAAAGTGATTATTAGCTCTATGACCAGACAGACCATTAAAGTATTTTCACTTACTGTATGACACCTCAGTTGTAATTTTAATTTCTTATGTTACCTTAACTGCATTTTTATTGTATATGTGTAGCATGAAATCTATTAATGTCCTTTAAGTAATAAAAAAAAATTGCTTAACTGTGACAGTTCTAATGTACTACTAATTGCAAACCTTTTCTCTGGAAGTTAAGGGATTAGTAAAAGCTGGTTGGCATATTTCACAACATTTTAATTCCTTTATGTGTGTTTGGAATGACAATATGATCCTTGCCAGTTTACTTTCATTACATGACTTCCTATTTAGTTCAACTGGAGAGAAATTGAGAAGAAACAGTCATTGAAGAATCACACAGCTTCTCAGCATATATTACAGATTTCTACTGTGCTAAAGTATGTGAAAGTGTGGACACTTGGCTTGCAAGCTGTGCAGGATGGGTGAATATGACTGAAGCTTCTCCCTCCACTCATCTGACGTGAAACAAGGCCCTTCATGCCTTTGTTACTGTAAATGTCCAGAGGGTCTTCTGAATAATCACTGGAGTAGTATCTGCTGCAAGATAACATTGTGCTTTATTTTTGCCTTTAAGTAAAAGGGATCTGAAATGAAACAGTCTTCATTTTAGATATAAATCAGCCCCATAAACTTGAAGCTAACCAGAGATCCTGAGGCATTCTCATTACATGAAGTAATTGGTTAGTTGCAAGATTCAATTGACTACAAAGTCTTCCTGAGAACTCAGATACGCAATCATCCAAAATGTTATACATCCTCTTAGCTAGCAAATTGTAGGGAAACAGCCTTGACCAGTGAGGAAAATGATTTCTGCTTTCCAAGGAGGCCCAGATTCTCCAGCAAGGGGATGGATGGCTCAGAAACTTCACATTCAGTTGTTAGAAGGTTCAGGTATCCATGAGGAAGCAGGACTTTGCCAAGAACAGTTGATGTTGATGTATTGAGCTTCTGTTGTGTACACTCAGCCTTAGTAGTATTTATCTTAGTTAATCTCTACAATAAATCAGCAAAATAAGTAGTGTTACCCCCTTTTATGGAGTAAGACTAAGACTCTAAAAGGTTAAGTAATTTGAATTAATTAACTTTTTTAATGCATCAGAGAAAAAAGGATTCTCAATCTGACCCAAATAAAAGACATTGGACAGATGAGTCTTAAACTCCAAAAAAAGGTTACTGCTAGAGATACAGATGTGAGCAGCAGCATCATTATTGGTGGACAGTTTCATTTTCAGGGCCTTACAGTACTCTTCTGATCTGCTTTATTTGTGGGCTTCCTGGAGGCCACCCTGAAAACATGCATACTATTCACTTATTAGCTCAGGGCTCCAGCCTTTGATGAGTCAATGTAGGTCAGTTTCATGTATGAGTAGGTCATTCAGTACCCATGCAAGTTTAAAGAATGCCTTTCTTTGGCTCTCTGCTCCCCACGGTCTCCTCCTGTTCTCTAGTTGGGAGTTTGAATAGTCCTGCCTGCCTGTTCCAGAAAATTCCATTCCATCTTAAATCATTTTGGCCAAAGGGAAATGCCACCTAGGACCTCCAGTTGCCACCAAGTCAGGCAGGAGAGGTAAAGTCTCCACTCAAACAGTGCTAGGGATATAGAAGGAGACATCTCCGTGGACCAGTTCCCTTGTGATCACTCAGGTTTTTAATCATTCTCAGAAATAATCTGCCTCAACCACAACAAGAAGTCCTCACTTTTTCTTTTTGATGGGAGAAAATAACGTATTTCTAAGGGCAAAGATTTATCTGGAAGTCAGAGATAAAAGATCTAAAGTGAATAATTGATGGAAAAATCCTGAGGAAGGAAAAGGTATGAGGATTAAAGATGGAAAACATTTGAGGTGATCAATATGACAATTATGCTGATATAGCCAGTGTATTTTATATACATTTTTAAAAATGTTTTGGCAGTACTGGGGATTGAACTCAGGCCCTCACACTGAGCTACTACATCCCTAGCCCTTTTTTTTTTTTAAGACAGGATCTTACTAAGTTGACCAGGCTGGTTTTGAACTTGCAGTCTTTCTGCCTCAGCTTCCTAGAGTGCTGAAATTATAGGTGAGTGTCCCCATGCCTGATTTATATACATGCATTAATATAACACACAACATAAATATAAGAGTTGACCAAAATACCCAGGTACTGCCTTTCCTGGGTGTCATCCATACAAAAGGCAGGCAAAATATGTCAGTGTGTTCTCATCCACCTTACCAGATGTGGCATTGTACAACTTCTGACTCTTCTGCAAAGTCAAAATAGCCTTGAATAGACATGGAGGCAATATCGATTGCCCAGGACGTGAAGGATGACTTCCAGATCTGCTTCACCAAGTGGAGAGGAGAGTGGGATAAGTGTATTTGAAGTGAAGGGTAGTATTTTGAGGGGGATTAATGGTAATTTGCTTTCTATTGTAGTAATTTAAAAATTTTAAACATTCTTTTTTTAAATCATACTTCATATGTGTAATTACTGTATGTCAGTACGTTTTTAAAAAGAACAAAGGAATGGTTGATCTGAAACACAAAAAGGGAGATTATGTCCAGAAAGACCAAACTCCCAATTTTAAGAACAGTGAAGATAGATTATAGAATTGTTCCAAGAGTGGCTTTCCATGTGGTTTGATGTAAGGAACAAGATGTGAGAAAACCAAAGGTGTTGAATAGCTTCTGTCAACTTGTGGGTTGAATAAAGAAGGGACTTGATGTTAATGGAGAGATTGACTGAGAAAAAATGGAAGAAGCTCTAGAAAGTTGGAGGCTGGATGTCAGCCCAACAATAGGTCCCAAAGATCCACACCCAATCCCCAGGACTGTAAATATGTTCCATTACATAGCAAAGGTGACTTCATGGATGCTATCATGTTGAGGATCTTGAGAGGGAGAGGCTATCCTGGATAACGTCACTAGGTGAGCTCAGTGTAAACTCCTAAGAGGGTGGCAGGAAGGGCAGAGACAGAGGCCTGGTGATGGAAGCCTCTGCTTTGAAGGTAAAGAAAGAGGCAAAGTCAAGGAAAGCAGGTGAATTCTGGCAGCTGGAAAAGGCAAGTAGAACTAAAGACCCAGCCCTTGCTGGCATCTTGACCTTAGTGAAACTTTCAGATTTCTGGTTTCTGGAACTGTAAGAGAATACATTTGTGATGTATTAAACTACTGAATTTGTGGTGATCCATGACAGCATCTGTAGAAGACTAGGAGGCCTGCTGAGCAGCCATGGTGGGAGGACGGTGGAGAGAAGAAGGCTGCCAAGATGAGAGTAGCAGAGTCAGGTGGTGATAAGGCTCAGTGTGGTCATGAGACTGCAGTGAAGCTGAACATCATTGCGCTGAAGTAATTTACCTTTAGTTTTTCAGTTGATAACCCAGATGCTATTCAGTTCATCCATTTAAAAGGTACAATCCCATGTTTTTCAGTATATTTATGTGATTGTGCATCTGTTTATCAGTAATTCCACAGTTTACTGGTTTTCACTGTACAGCTTCAATTCTAACTTCATAATAAATACTACAATATTCACTGTATTTCTGCTGCTGTTCTGGAGACTAAAAGGCATAAGGTGAATATTTTCACAAGTATATTCTGGAGTACAGAGAGCTCCTCTGAATGTAACATTTATTATACTCGCCCATTGGAAAGTTGACCAAATAAAGACTTCCTCCTATCGATTTGATCAGGCTGTCATGGAGGTCATCGTGGAGGTTGTTTACTGTTAGAGGACAGATGGCCAGTGAGGAGAGCACATACTGGCCACATAGCTGCCTGTGATGGTCAGGCCTGGTTCTGCAGGGGAGCCTGGTCTTGAACCCTGGAAGACCCAGGGACTCTGAAGGCAGTCCTCTGGAGGGGATGCATCATCTGGCCCAATCAGCAGTGGGCCTATCATGACTGTCCCTTAACAGTCCCAAGGCTTCCAGAGAGGTCAGCTCCCTCAGGCAGTCATATCTATGCCCTTTCCAGGTTGCAAGGCAGCCTCAGAGGGTGGATTCAAACCCATGCAATAATCCATAATATTCCAGATCAAAACTCCTTTCCCTGTCCCTCCAATGTAGCTCCTTTGTTCCCAGATTTTTCATAGCTCTTTAACTCATTTAGAAGCAGAATTTGACCTGACTTGATATTTTATGAAACTGTTTATATTGTGAGTCATTTAGGATAAGTGTTCAAACATATTACTACAGACTATTATTCACGTGGGGCAGTGATGGCAAGTCTGTTAAAAATGAGTGCCCAGACTGCAATCCTAAGCCCACTTACTTATCACCGTGTGCCAACACTGCAATTAAACCTGAATACTGAGGTTTCAGTTTAGAACAAACAACTCACACACCAACATCTTTTGTCTTAAAAGAAAACAAACAATGTGTGCCACCACTGATGCGGGGTATTAGGTAATGTATTAGGTAAGAAATTACCTTCTAAAATTTTTGAATTCACACAGAACAAATCTAGCCAGCTCCAAGACTTGTTTCAAGTAAAGGACTGTGGACTGCATTTTTTTTTAAATTTTATTTAAAGAGAAACAAAACCATGTAAAGGGTAGAGGTAATACAGAATTAAAAAAAAGAGATAATAACAAATCACTAGTTAAAATTAAATATTGTCCTCTGAGAAATAGTTGCTCAAGTTACAAAATTAAAGCATACAAAGTAGATAGTCAAACAGTGAGAGTGTAGACAGCTACACATGCATGAATATCTGCATGTATTTCTGTACTTTCTCTATTAGAGGGAAAAACAAATCTTAGCAAGACAAAACAAAACAAATTCCTATAAAAACATGAAACCAAAATGTTGTATAAAACCACAGCATAAGGTGATCTACAATGATTACTGTGTTGTTTCTTATTATCTTCAATAGAATGTCTATATCAACAGGCATAAGTGAATATAGCAGTATGATTGAGTATAGCAGTAAATAACAATATCAGTAAAAATAAAATATTGTAGACAGTATAAAACTTCAAAGGCAGGTAATAATCAAACCATAGTGGATATTCTAGTGGATCTTGTCATCTTAAATGCAGTTGCCTATACTCTCAGACTTGATATTATCAATCATAACAGCTTTGAATAAAATCTATCAATACAAAATAGCGCTCCAACAAACCAGATTCGATTATGATCAGTCATGGTAAGACAGTTTAGGTATTACAGAGTTTTAGATTAAGTTAAAAGGAAATTAAGGATGATTACTGTACTATATCCTGTTATTTTCAGGATTACTGTCTGTGCCCTCAAATCTAGTACAGGTAAAATGACTGGAACAGAATATAATACGTCTAAGCAGAGTAGTGTGAGTAATTTGTGTTTTAAATCCTGGTGCACTATTAACAATATAGTGTATCAAGACCATCTATATTATAGTTTCTAGTTATCCTTCTCTGCCTCATTTCTGCTATGCTATTTTCCTGCCTTTGTTGGTCTACTTTTCTCCTTCATTCTACTGCCTGCCCCACTCACTGAGGCCTTTCTGCCACTGTTCCTAAAATCCTGATTTTTTTTCTCTCTCTCTAGAATGTCCTTCAGTATTCTCTGTAGGGTTGGATTGGTGGTCACAAACTCCCCCAGTTCCTCTTTGTCATGGAAGCATCTTGTTTCTCCATCAACTTCTAGTGACAATTTTGCAGGGTACATCAATCTGGGCTGGAGGTTATTTTCTTTCAGGGCTTGTAACACTTCGCCCCAACCTCTTCTTGATCTGATGGTCTGTGTTGAGAAGTCAGCAGTGATTCTGATGGGCTTACCTTGATAGGTAGTCTGTTTCTTTTCTCTGATGGCTTTTAATATTC
>PVLA01013357.1:0-37421 GCA_004027455.1 Hydrochoerus hydrochaeris
CAGATCTGTTTGCACTCTCACTGCTTTAGTGTCCACTTTGTGTGCTTTAATTCTGTAACTTGAATAACTATTTCTAAAAGAACAATATGTAATGTATCAACTAGTGATTTCTTACTGTTTATCTTCTTTTCTTGAAATTCTGTAATATTTCTACCTTTTTCCTGTTTTTTCTCTCTAAATAAAAAATGTATAATTGCTATTGTAAAAAAGAGAAAATAGGAAGTGCTATAAAAGATATAACTGCATGTATATTTATGTGTGCAGGATTGTTACCCATATTTCTTAGTTCTTGTTTGATTATTGAACAGATCTGTTTGCAGTCTCACTGCTTGAGGGTCTATTTTGTGTGCTTTAATTTTGTAACTTGAACAACTATTTCTAAAAGAGCAATATGTAATTTATCAACTAGTGATTTCTTACTGTTTATGTTTTTTGAAATTCTGTAATATTTCTCTCCTTTTTCTCTTTTATCCCTTTAAATAAAAATTTTAAAAAAATCAATGTATATTATATACAGGCTTCAGAACACCAAAATAAAACACATTATTGTGTGTAATTTAAAATGAACTTATAAAATATGGAAAGGTGTATTAATTATGTTATTATCATGCAGCTATCTACAAAGCAAAGATTAAAAATTCCAGTTGTTTTGAGTCATCAGAAACAGGCCAGGGAAAAAGAAATTTTTATTTATTTAGATGACCACACACACACACACACACACGCACATGCACATGTATTTCACCAAGAAATGGCCAGATTCTCTCTTGACAAAATTCCAGTTTTAATTCAGCATTGTAAATAAAATGATTGGGTGATTAATACCAACTGATTACCCCCTAAATTTCCATTAGATCTTCAGTTCTATCATCTTTGAACTCCTCCAATCCCAAGTCAGGTCAAGATCCAGGCTTTATTTCCACCCTAAGACAGGCTGAAATTAGAGGAAGACCTTCCCTGGACTAGGAGCTGATATTGACATGCTCCTTTATCCCCTGCAACCTACACTCTTCTATTTTTATTTTGTGTGTATTTTTGCCTAATTATTGAAATACAATATACATTTTTGCCTAATAATTGAGGTACAGTAAATATTCCAAGTATCCCCAAATTTCTGCATTATTTCCATTGTAGCATGTCCGACCTCAGTCAGCATTCATGTTTGTGAAACAAGATCAAAAAGCACTCCATGGCACAGGTCATGTCACAGATGGAAACAGGCACCACATCCTCTGGAATCCCAGTCACATGTATTGCTTATGTTATGTGAGATGATCCAGAAAATGGGAATTTAATTCTTGCCTTAAGAAACCCTTGGTTCTGAACCAAGGTCACACATTTGACATTTTGCTTCCAAAACATGCAGAAAATGAGGGACATTTAGGACTGACCTTGAGACAAATGAGGTACTGGCAATGCAGAAAAAATATTTTTTTCTGTACAGCAACACTGCAGATGGGCCTCTTTACTCCACATGAGCTAATGAAATCAACAGAAAGTGTAGCAAGACAGAGCTTCAAGAGAATTTACAGAATGGGTACCACTTTGTGTTAAGTTGAACTTGAAGCATGAACAGGACAGGGCACTGGGATCCCCACTGCCCATCAAGTCCCATGGCACAGACCTGAAGAGAGCAGATTGAAGCCACATCAGAGACTTCATAGATTTCATGAGAGACTCCAAATTTATTAGGTAAAATCTAGTGCATATATACCCAGCTCAGAGAACCTGGCCCACATTTGCATTTTTAGACTTTAGGTTGTTTCCTTGTGTAGTTGATTACAGCTGTCTGAAGAAGGCATCCATCAACCAGGCTGGAATTCTAAGGTTATTTGTCAGCAGATGGTCCAGAGCATGGTAGCAAAAAAGTGAAGAAAGACCCCACATAATGAATTTTCCTGATTTCTCTATGTCTCTTTCCAGTTCACAATGCACACAGCCTTCCTGCATCACCCAATAGCTGGGGATGAAAGGCCAAATATTTGAGACAGAAATGACAAGGAAAGTGACCCAAAATCTGAGCTGATGAGCAAGTTGACAGTGGCTATTCCTGGATTATATATGGGCTACAGCAATACTCCACAAGGGTATTACTGCACTTAAAATGAGAGTGCTCTTGACTTTACAGAGCAGGGATTGACTAACTGAATTTTTTGCAAGTTTAATCCTACATTCTGTAAGTAAGATGGAATCCTACCCCGGTGATTTGAGATTATGTACTCTGGAAATGATTCCTAACTCAGAGGAGGGATGGGGAAAACAGGCCTGTTCTATTCAAAAGTGTGAGAGGCCAATGATTTTACTGCCTTATCAGGAAACAAGGCCTATTTTAACTTTTCAGGATTGAGATTGGAATCAAGGACATTTGTACTGAGATATATCCTAGCATTCTTTTTTTATTTGCAAATAGGTTTTCACTATGTTTCCAAATTGCCAAGCCTAGGCTAAAATTGCAAAGTTGAGACCCTCTTGACTCAGGTTTCCAGATAGCTTAAATCATATGACATCACCACTTTGTGTGTGTCTGAACCATTTTATTTAAAAAATAATAAAAGTTTAAAATAAGGGAATATAAGTAGGAACTACATTGTTGTAATTCCTCAGCAATATTCTACCTCAGGATTGAGTGCTCAGAAATGCCAACTGCCTCAATGTGTATTTCTAATATTGGAAAGTAACACACAGGAAAGTTACACATACAACATTTTATATATATTTATGACTTTGGAATACACTGAAAAATGTATATGAATAAACAACTACAATGGTACTAAATACAGAAATTGGCATAACAATGGTGTAATCAGCATCCTGTGAATGTGTTGTCTTTCTCTTCATGTCTCATCCTGCCTTGCACTTAACCTTCTTGTCAGGTTGTTACATCACATGATAACTCTCTGATGAAGGAAAATGAGATCCATGATGGATCCTAGTGACATTAGATTCATTTGTGCTACTGAGAATGGAACATGATTTAGAATTTGTCAACTTTGATTTCTCAATTTTATTTTAATAACATAAAATGCTGCTGAAATTCCACTGTGGAACAAGTGCCTAAGTTAGACTATGAGAGTTTAGTAGTGCCATGCCCAAAAGACTGGACAGAGAGGGGCAAATGTGGTATATTATCACCCCTGTATGAAATTTTTTGCTAGGTAAAGCTAATACTACAACCTGGGCATGGTGGTGCATGCCTGTAACCCCAGGACATGCAAGGATAAGGCAGGTGGATTTCTGCAAGTTCAAGAGAGGCCTGAACTACAAAGTGAGCCCAAGACCACCCTGAACTTCAGAGAGAGACCATTCAGACAAAAAAAGATAAGCCTAATGCTGCAATTCTCATGCATTTATTTCACACACTTCTGATTATCACCTTATTTATTGTACATTGCTGACACTATTTCCAGTGTCACAATAGGACTTCATTTCCATCACTCACTATTCCTATTCTGAGAATCATATTCCATGCATTTTCATGTGAACCCTAGTAACTTCTGAAAAATCCTGATTGAATTGCATATTCAGGATTCTGCTTTTTAAAAATAACTGACCTAATATAAGAAGGATGATGTTTACATTTGTATAAAAGTACATGTCATGTAATAGGCAGTAGGAGCATACATGTTTCAAAAATGGAGAGGAGAAATAAATAAAGGAAAAACACAAATAGGAGATGTTAAGTCAACAATAAAGAAATCAGACCCATTATACACATTGATGCCTTCCAAATATGAACACTTACATTATGTACTAGAAACAGGCACTAATGGAAATATACATATTTTAAATTTGCTTTTGTGATTAACTTATCATAAGCATACATACATAGATGCATGTCATAAAACATGGTGAAGGACACTTCTAAATGTGTTTCTGTAAATTCTTCTAGAAAAAAAATAATTGAGACAAATCCAAATAGCAAAGAATGTGAGAAAAATAGTTGTCATTATGAAGATGATATCAGCAGATAAAAAAGTGGGAATAATTCTTCAGAATCCTTGAATTATCTTTAAAAACTTTGACTTTTTAATAGTAAGACTGCAGACAAATAGATCAACTACTTATGCATGATACTGAAACATAATATGAATATTCTTAGGGATATCTCCATCTTTAAGTGTGACCTCTGAAAATCTATGAATATACATTAACATCAATTTTTATGGTATTTCTACAGGTCTTGAATACACGAGTAATTTGCAGAGTAACTTCAAAATAGCCACTTACATATGCACAATTTTTCTTCATAGTGCTGACTTTCATGTATTTGACCATACCCATGTATATTGAGTGCTTTCTCACATCACATACATAGGCTTTGGCCAAAATGTGACATCATTTTGCAGGTTAGCATCTCTGTCAATAGAAACTTTTTCTTAATACATCTTTTACACACAGTTAATCCCCATTGTGTGGGATATTTAGTATTTATTAAATGAAAAATTTACAAGAAATTCTTCTCATATTTACTACATACACAGTGTTTCTCCCATGTGTGCATTATTTCCTTATTTGATGGCATTTTTTGCACTGAATGCTTTTCTCCATTGTTGGAATGCACAGGGTTATTTCACTGTGTGAATTCTTTCATGTCATTGCAACCACTGGTGGTGGAAATGTTTTCTTCATTGCTTACAAGCATACAGGTTCTACTCATTGTGTAATCTTTCCTGTGTTTTTCAGTGACTGTGTGAACTGCTTGCTTTCCCAAATTGCTAAACTACATAGGGTTTTTTAACATTGTGAATTCTTTGATGTATTTGCAAGATATGGGTTTGGCTGGTAGATTTCCCACATTTCTTACATACATAAGGTTTTCCCCTTGGTGGGATCTTCTATGTCTAGAAAATGTGGATTATCAGCACAGCCTTTTTACTATGTCTTACATAAATTTTCTCCCAAGTATGAATTATTTTATGGACAAAGTTCCATTATTGACTGAAAGGTTTTCCACATTGTTTGCATACATAGTTTTTCTCCATAGTGTGATACCTATGATGTATTTTATAAACTTTTTGTACTGACAATTTTTCCACATTTCTTCCATACATAAGATTTATCCCTAATTTAATTTCATTCCTGTTTCTGACAGTGACAGAGTCTGCTTTTGCTTTTGTGATGGTACATCTTACCATAAGCATGGCTACATAGATACAGGCCTTGAGTACAAGCACACTTCTGAATGTGTATGTATAGATTCTTTTTGATAAACTGATACAGGAGGTACAGGTTATGGTGGGAAAAATGGGCCTTAGATATGTGGGTGTCATCCATCAAGACAGTATATTGGAGGATTAAAAATGGGAGAAAAGATTCAGCATACTTAAGTTTTTTCTAAAACCTAATTTTTATTATGACTACAGACAAATAAATCAGATATTTATGTGTGATTTATAAAAAAAGGAATGAAAACATTTTAGAATACCTCTGTGTTTGAGGGTGTTTTTAAAAAATGAACATATGATAGCAATAATTTTATATTGTTTATACAGGTCTGTTCCACATGAGAAATTTGAAAATGGCCACCTACTTATGTATGAGTTCACTTCATTATGATTATTTTCACATTTCACAATAAACATGAATACTGAATGCTTTCCCACATTGCATACATAGGCTTGGGCCACAATATGATATCACTCAGAAGGTTAACAGCTCTGTCAGCTGAACTGTTACCAAATATTTCTTGCATGAAGATGCTCACCAGTGTTAGGGGAATCTTACATTTGCAAAAGGAAAACACTGCAGCAAATCATTTCCTTACTGCCTACATACATAGGGTTTCTTGCTTGTGTGTATAATTCCTAAATTTGATGGCAATTTGTGCACTGAATGCCATCCATTATTATTCAAATGCATAGAATTACTACACAGAGGGAATTCTTCCAAGTAGTGACAATCTCTGGTTGTGGAAAGTTTTCCTACATTCCTTATGTTAAAAGTGTTTCTTCCCAGTGTGGGATCTTTTATGTTTATAAAGTGAGAATTATGAAAAAAAATCCATTTACTCATTTTGCACATAGATGGAGTTTTTCTGCACAGTGAATTCCTTTCTATACACAAAACATACTCCCATAGCTGAAAGACATCCCAAATTGCTTACATAGAAAAATAGATTTTATTTTCAGCACTTCTGCATACTGAAAGCTTTTCCACATTGTTTATATCCATAGAGGTTCTACTCAGTGTGAATTCTTTCAGGTGTAATAAGGTTGTAATTTCTACTGAAAGATTTCCCACATTGTTTATATACATATGGTTTCTCCCCAGTGTGAATTCTCTCATGTAATTTAACATTAGAGGTTGTATGCAATGATTTCCCACATTTGTTGCATACATAGGGTTTCTCCCCTGTGTGAATTCTTTCATGTATGATAATGTTATCCTTTCAACTGAAAGATTTCTCACATTGCTTACATAGAAAGGTTTTTTCCCCACTGTGAATTCTATAATGTACTTTATAACCAGAGACTATCCTGTATGCTTTCCCACATTTGTTGCAAACATATGGTTTCTCCTCAGTATGAATTCTTTCATGTTTAATAAGGCTATCCTTTTGACTGAATGATTTTCCACATTGCTTACATACAAATGGTTTCTTCCCAGTGTGAATTCTTTTATGTCTTTGACAGTTACTGCATGCACTGAATACTTTCCCACATTGCTTGCATTCATATGGTTGCTTTCCATTGTCTTTTTTCATGTTTTTTAAAGGAATTACCATGAGATAATGTTTTTGCACATTTCTCAAGTTATATTTAATTTCTCTCCCTCATATTTTCTAAAATCTTTTTCAATATGGTATGAAGAAATAGTACTATTCTCATAGTGTTTTTGTACATATGAGCTCCCCAAACTGTGATTTCTCTCATGGATTTGAACACTGTTAGGTGTTGAGTATGCTTTCATACTTTTCATGCCTACAAAGGTTTTGTGCCCAGGCTGAGTTTGTTCACTAAGATCAGAGCTGTCTTCCCCACATTTTCCATATCCATAGGGTCTTTCTCCAGTCCTCAATGTTTCTTTCATGCTTCTGAAAGGACTGGGAATCACTGCAGGTCTCTACATCTTCATTACATTTATGCTGCTGTTCTTCAATTCTGAAATAAATATCTTCATCATATCTGTAAAGAAATACAAAGAAAGATACCAATCACTGTGAAAAGGGCTCCACATTAACAATGGAGATTCATGATGACAAGTTTGATTTGATCCCTGCTAAGTAATTCTGATGGATAATTGACCCATTGTCCTGAAGGACATCTTTCAAAGTACTATTCATTCTAAAAAGGATGGTTTTCATTTAGGAAATTTAAATTGGTATATGATTCCAATACATAATATCATTTTAGGAGATTGGTACAAATTACTATCCAATATTGATAATTTTTTTAGCTCACTAGGTCTTCATTCTTCCCCTTGTTTATTCTTATCCCTTTTCTCATCTTTCTCATCTACAGAAAGTAAGGGTTTCTGGTCTTGCATTATCTCTTTAATTTTACTCCTCAAATATGCTTTTAATTTCACATTTAAGAGAAAATCTGTGATATTTATTTTTCTGTGTCTCATTTATTTCACTTAATGTCCAACACTTTTTGTTTCTTGGGAAATGATATCATGGCTCCTTGCACAAAATGTTTTTTTAGTGTATGTAGAGAGTTAAAAACAGGTCTTAGACTCAATTACATTTGCTGATTAATTATTTTTTTTCTTGAGAGAGAGTCCTATTGATCATGAAATTGCTCAGGCTGAACTTCAAGTTTGCATCCTGTTGTTTCAGACTTCCACAGTGCCTGGATTGGTAGAATGCACTACCATGCTGAGCTGACTCCATATTTTCTTTACCCAGGAATTCAATGATGGGCATCTGGGCTCTTTCCAGAGCTTAACTATTGTGAGTTGATTCTCATAATACAAAATGTGAATGCCCTTTCATATGCTGCCTTGAACAACACACTGTTTGGATCACTAACATTTGATGATTTTAATGTATTTCACAATATACTGAGAGAATCACTGCACATAATAACACAAAACAACCCTCTCAGCAGCCAGGTGGTAGAGGCAGGGGGATCACTCTGAGTTGCAGGTCAGTATGGGCTACACAGTAAGTTCAAAGTCAACCTGAACTACAGTATATAATCATGGCTCAAAAGTTTAAAAAAAAAGCACAAGTATATGCCAATAGATGTACACATGGAACAATATGAAATATAGTATTTTGCTCTTCAGACCTCTGAATAATGATTACATGATTCTATTTTATGTATCCATCAACAATGTATGAGGAATTTTGCACATGAACAGCTCAACATTCTATAGGATATTTTAAAATATTTATTATAAAAGTAGCTTTCATTTGCATCTTGAATAGTGATTCTATGTGAAAAAATTTTTAGATCATGAAGTCTCAGTGTTCACATATATACATGCATGGATATTATGAAGATGAGTTTCTATCAAAATTCATAATTTATTCATTTCCTGCATATCAGAATGCAATATTTAAATATGCTCTCATACATTTCCATGATGTTGATCATAAAATCAGTTTTTAAACTAATATATTAGATAGTGTTATTTATTACATAGTATCAGCACCACCTCTGATTCCTACATTCAAATACTTTTCTATGGATTCCCATATAATAAAAAACTAAAATCAAGTGTATCTCTTAATATTTTTCTGAGGTTAAAGTGTAATATGATCTCATTTCTTCAAGTTCCTTTGTTGTAACATTTATGCTCACACACTGACACTTTAGGAATGTTCCCTTTCTCTTATGTGTGTCAACCACTTTAGGTTTTTTAAGCAACTTTTGTTCTTTTCTTTAATTTGTTGGTTATGCCATATTTTCCCTGTATTATAGACACAGAAATAAAAAACTTAACTATAACATTACATTGAAATATCAGTTCAGATTCCAGTTATCCTCATGGTGTAATATAATCAGGCCTGAGATATATAAGTCAATGTTATAATTATCAATTATATTAAACTATATCACTGAGCAATATTAATGCTGTTTTTATAAATAAATAAAACATATCATCCTTACCTGTCTCAGTAATATTCATACGTGTTTCCCACATCACATCTCTGTAGAGATTCTTTTGGAATGGAGTCAGTAAAACCCACTCTGCTGGGATGAAGCTCACAGCTACATCATCAAAGGTCACTGTCTCCTAAATAATGACAAGTGTCCTGAAGTTCAGAAACACACAACCTGATATACCTCAGGTCCTGCCATAAACAGTCAAACTGAAGATAATTCCTTCAAGTATTAACTGCATGTCATGTTCATCAAAACTCAAGTACATTCAAATATAGTCACTCAGTAGCACTGATGCTAGATGATAACACACTGCCAAGGCAACCACAAAACTGTAGCATGCCTTGTCCTGCAGGGCCGCCTGTACTGTACTTTTCAGTGACTTTAAAGAAGACCTCAAAGAGGAAGCCTGCAAACCAACATTCACAAAAAACCTGGTTATTCACAACACTGAGTTTATTTTTCTTTCTAGACTGAATTTATAATCTTGAAACTGGTTTCATAGATAAATATTTAGTTGAATGTGAAAGGAGGTTTATGAATTATTAAAATTTAATGAAAATAAAGGTTTATTTGACCATTCTATAGACAAGGAAATTAGGGAAATGGAAGGAATAAACCTATAGCTCAGGGATACCAAATTATCTCCTCGTATTTGAATACTAGAAATTCTATTAGGGTGTAAAGGATGATAATGTGGGAAGGAATACATATGAAATGCTTGAAATGCAATGAAAATTGAGGTAAAGCAAAGTAATTGGTCACTAAATACAGAAGGAAAAGTTCAGCCTAGTTGGGCAATACATCCTTGTTCTCCCAGCACTTGAGAGGCTGAAGTAAGAGGATTACCAAGAATTTCAGGATTCCCATGCATACAGTGTCCAGCCTGAGCTATATAATGAGGACAGTTCAGACTACAAAGGGAGGCCATTCAAATTCCCTCCCCAAATGAAAATTAGAATTAACTCACAGTAATTTACATATCACACCATTGTACCAAGGATATATGTCAATGGTACAAGCACCTTGCTGATGTGCACAAGGTCCTGAGTTCAACTTCCAATACCAAAAGTAAACAAACTAAGCACACTTTTGATTAATTCAACAATTATAGATGAATGCTAGCAAAAAAGCCTAGATCTTAATAAACATGAAAAACATTTGAAGGTCAACATTCATAACAGTGGATGATTCATAGAGAATGACAAGTGGATCTCAGGAAAGGAAGACAACCTTCAATGCATCCACATAGAAGTAGAGTATTGTTTTATGATTCAGCTGATGTTATGCCTCTCAGGAAGAAAGCACAATGTGCTTCATTTTCATTCGGAGAGACATAGGTATATCCTTAGAAATATGGACTGTACAATCTGCTCATCTATGTGCATTGGTGAACTATTGAAATGGGAAAGAGAAACATGAATGACTGTGCAATTTATACTAAAAACACTGAGTTAATGAAAAATTTTCCTCAGAAGAAAATCAAGCAGCCAAGAAAATTAGAAGAAATTGAAATCTATAAAATGGGATTTAAACAAGAAAACATTCATTGGGAACACAATACAAAGACTTTACATACTAAATTAAGATCAGTAAGTACAAATCTAAAAACAAACCAAAACATATTTGACTCAGGAGAAATACTGAATAGAAAAGAAAATCTAAATCACATTTGTGAAGATCACCAAACAATATTGAAGTGTGGAAGGACAAATTAGAATTTTTAAATCAACACTCAGTTCCTAAATTCCATAAATACTTTTACTATGGAGTTTATGAAAATTCACACACAAGTGACTTCTCTGTAATGTCTAGAAAATGCTTTGTGCTATGATTCTTGGAAATATGTGTGATTCTTTTCAAGTGAAATTAAAAAGCCAGACACTGTGACTAAGAGAATAAATGAGAACGTACTTTAGCCTTAATTTACTTACCAGCCCTTGGGAGCAACATGAGAAATGGTAAATTGAGAAATAACACAAAACCTCACAAAATATTTCTGTGTGCAATTTCTATTGTATTTCCTGAAAACTTAAAAGGTAGAAACTAAAACAACAGTCTCCATGAAAACACACACATTGCTAACTTTGGAAAATTTCCAAAGGAGAGTTACCATCAATAATGCAATAATACCTTCTGACCTAAAGGGATTTTATCACCTGGTTACTTTCATTCCTTGCCTAAGACCCAGTGGTGAATCTTCCTGAATACATCTGGGACACTTTCACTGTTATCATTAAATCTAAACCAAATAATTTTGAGAATAAGATTTTCTTTAAATGATTAAAACAATAAATTGTAACACAGGTACTTATTGATTTATATCTGTTTATCTGTTTTCAGACATAAACTGATGAGGTAGTTTCCACAGTAGGTGGTGATAAGCAAACTACAGTGGCAAATATCTGTGCAACAAATGCACAGCTAACAGTCATGAATGCTAAGTTCACCAAAAGGAGAGCAAGTCAGCCTATCAGGAGAGCAGGTGACACTATCAGGGGCATAGGTGAAATTAAAAGGGACTGAGAGAACAGGTATCAGAGTTGGTTAATGGCTAGAAACCTAGGTAATGAGCAAATACTCTACCACCTGGAGAGCAGTGGTTATTATATGGACACTGATGAGGATAGATGAAAGAGAAAGCTATGCAAAAAGATATACCTGGGTGCCACTGATTCAACAATATCTATTGAAGATACATTAGCTTGACTCTATTCCACATGTACAATCAGCAATTCTTTAGAAACAAATATCATTCCTTAATACATATTCCACTACACAGAGCAACCAACTACATATACAGAAACAGGATTGGTAGAGAAAATCAGTTATTTACAAGTATATATTTAAGAAGTCAAAACAACTCCATAAATGACAGCTCAAGAAGGCAGAATAATCTTTAAAGTCACACATAAAATTAACAAGATAACAATTCAAGCAATATATGAGATACATTTTACCAAATGTTTTATCACAGAAATATATAGTGCACTGTCCCTGTCCTCACAACAAGCCAAGGTTCAGAGCAGCAATGCAGAATGTAAGATCGTCAGTAGAGTGGAAGTTATGCAAAGCAGGCTCTTACATAATACTGGAAAGTAATTAGAAACCAAAAGCAGAAATAAATTAAGAATACTCTTACAATTAGAGATGAAATCCACATTTTAAATGACACATTTTTAAAAAAGCAGCTTAAAAAATTAAAGGTTTCACAATCCATGAAAATGAATGTACATTTTGAATTATTTCAGTTACTCAAAATTGATGCCTCAAACCATATTAAAATCAATGAATGTAGATACTGAAAAGAACAAAGACTTCAATTTCAGAACATTAGAGAAAACAGGGCAGAGGGAAGGTCATCAGCATTGCTATGAGCTGAGTGCATGGAATGACTTTGCATTGCAGTCCTTGCAAAGTCTGAAACTATGGCCCTCAGTACCTATAAGGCACCCATCCCTGAGCCTCTGGGAGCTGAGTTCCCAGAGAGAACTAGAGAAAACCAATGCAGAATAAAAATGCTAATCAATCCAAAGGAATTAGGATATTTCAGTGCTCTATATTAGTGCAGATTCTAAATGACATTAGAGAAGAAACTCTTCAAAGTGTTAGAGGCCTTATTACATAATTAATGTAATTAAATATGTTAAAACCTAGAGGAAAAACATCCTCCAATGTTGTCAGTGGACACAGAAAAGACACAACAAACAAAATAAAATTTGCAGATAGTAAGTTGGATTGCATACAAATGTATTCACTTTAAATAACAAAGTATATAGTGAAAAAATTAAAGTTCCAACAAAAATTTGATAGAATTTATAAAATAATGTACCACAGACAGTATCTCTGTATTGAAATACAGTTATGAGACAATGTAAATATGTAGCAGGTATAAACAAATGGATTGCAAATTCTGACTATTGTACCACATGCAGTTCACATTGACATAATTTCAAAAATGTGAAAACCACATATAAAACAGCTAAAAAAAAGCACAAAGTGCAACTTTTAGCATTTCCTTTTCAACAATGTATAGTAACTATCAATGAATTATAATAACTACAAAATCAATGGTGCTTGTCTCTCTGCACTTAGAGAATTCCCTGCTTCAAAGATATCAATTAGTGGGTCTAACAGGCAGCCCCTTTTTCAAGTTGTCCCTTACAGCACTATTTCACTTTCCATTATTTAATTCCTATAATATTATCCAACTTTTATCACTATAAGATACAGAAGCTAATGTATTCAACATTTTACTCATTTATCACATGAATCTATATATATAAGACAGTAGTTTATACATGGCTGACAAGGGTCCTAACAATTATTTTCACCATGGCCAATGCTAAAATGCATGTTAAATTTCATTTAGGTTAAACTTTAAAAAAAATTCTTATGTGATTTTTAAACATCCTAAAATGACTTTGGAATTGTGAGGAATTCACCCTCATGACAATGCAGTTCAATGTGGAGGATACAATTTGTCTGTTTGAGACCTCATATTTAAACTCTCATTTAATTTAGCAGAGTTATATGTCCCTGGCACTTCCTATGACTGGGATAAAATATCCAACAATGTCACCTGAGACTTTACCCTACATCACAAGGAATCCAGACTTATGGAAACTAATCCTAGCAATGGGGCAGAATGAGAACCGCATGCAGCCCCACCCTGAATTCTTTCCTTGTGAGGAGGCAAGGACTTAGCATGGTAAATTTTCCATAAAATCCCTTTCCTTCTCAATGGTTAAAAATTAATCTCTTGTGGCTTACTAGTCTTTCCAAAATAATGAACTCAACACCCCTGATGCTTAGACTTCTATTGTCATATTTTGTGAGTTTGAGCACATCTAGGTTATTAAGAAAGACACATCTGGATGTGGCTTCAGGTGATGAGGAAACATAACCTAAGAGATTACCTCTGGTGCATGGCCCCTGCTTCTCAGGATCTGTCTCTGCTGAAGAATCTCCACAGAAAGTTGAAGATTTGATTTTGAGAGAATCAAATGTGCAAACCTGAGGCTGATATGCTAAGGCAATGGCAAACACCTGTGCTCATGCACAGACAACTGAGAGACTTGTTTCCCCCTTATTATCCCCCTCAGTTCATCTTGGTTGTGGTCAAGCACATAAAAAGTGAGTTATTTGCCATGTTCTGTAAAATAGTTATCCACAAAGAAATGCAGAGTTTTAAAAATGTACTAGGAGATTCATACTCATCCTGAGACATACCGCAAGTAATCATCACAAGACACTAATTCACAGATATTCTTCATATGATTTTCTGATTCTCTTAAATCTTTGCAGGACAAAAAGGAAACATTTTACCTAAAAAGCCTTATAGCAACCAGAATCACTTCCTCAGAAAGAAAAGATTCACAAAATTATCTGTACATGAGACACAATCTTTCCATTATTCTGCAACTTGTCATATTCAAGAGTACTACATCATCTTCATGGATTCAAAGCAATAATTTATATCATGAAAATCAAATATGCTCCAATCTTATTTTTAAATGGGAAAATTAAACACAAAATATCCAATATGAATTGTCCATTTTTTCCTGTGCATCATCTCCTTCCCCATTCTACCTGAGTGTAGGCTCCAAATGCTCTATCTCTAGTGATTTTCATGCTCTATTCACATTTTACAACACTTTCTGTAAGCTCACACAACTATGCATGTAGTCAGTGCTATAATAAGTGCCAGGTAACATAGCAACTCCTCACCCTTTAAAAAGGTAAAACTGTTGGAAATTTGAAGACTTCTGGGGCTGAATCACACCACGCAATTGAAATTATAAAACTAAATCTGTGTTACACATATGACATTAGAAGATATATGACAGAAATACTTGTTACGTCTAATCCTAACTCTAATGGCTAATCACTCAGCTCAGTTTTGGCCAATTTAAAATTTCCATTTTATCCTCTTGTCTGGGGGATATATGTCAAGTTGTATTATCAGATCGTACCACATCAGTACAATAATGATAAAAAAAAATCCAGGGAAACAAAGACACAAAATACCCATAATAGTGCTCACATTTCCAAACAGGATTGCATTGCTCTTCTGATAGAGCTGCTTAGGAGAAACAGGTGAATACAGTTTTCCAAACTGGAAATAACTGGATAAGTTTCATGTCTACAGGGACAATATGATGACTGGAAGGAATGATACAAAAGTGGAATGTGAGTTTCAAAATGAAAAGGATTTGATCAACCTAAAAGTAACTGACAACAAAATGCATTGAATACATACAAAAACAAATCTGATATTGCAAACACTATCACTAAGCATTAGATTTTTTTCAACCTGCTGAATATAAATGCTTATCTGTATTTCAGGTATAACAGAAAGACAAATTTACAATACAACACTAAATATCACAAGTACCTTACTGAATGGACACTGAATCACTGTTTGTTCACCCATCATGTCCTTTTTCTGAGACCACAGGCTCATCTCTCTATCCTCAAACATGAGCAAATAAACTTTGCCTTGTGCCATGTATCACTAGTAGAAACTTTACATCAACTTAAAAATTCAAGATAAGTTTAAACTGCAAACCTTTTCTCTTCATTATCTAAGCTTCCATGGACTTTAGAAAAGGTAATTTGGGATGGACATAAACCCTCAATATGCATCTATTATTGAAAAAACTCTTGCTCAGTTATCCAGGGTGCCCTTGGTTTTGAAACACTCCTCTGAAGGGACTGGCATTAATATTGTGCACCTCCATGATTCAGTGTTGTTTACTTTACCCCAACACTGAAACTTTGGTAAAATTTCATGGCATAAAAATTAAAACACTGATCCAGGCATGGTAGTACACATTTGAAACCCTAGCACTACAATGGATGATACATGAAACTCCCTTTACACTTTTTCTCCCTTTATACTTGCCTCTACCCATGGTTTTACTCTATAAAAATTCCTAGAAAATGCAGAGTCTTTTGCAATATACTTGGGAACCTTCTGTCTCTCTCTGACAGATTACTTTCTCTCAATAAATACTTCTGCTCTTAACCTTTGTTGTTCCTAAAATTCATTGTGAAGAGATGAACCTCTTCTAGACATATAGTAAGTTGTGAGTTTCATTCCCTTATATAAAATTCAAAAGTCAATGTGCTGGCAAAGTCTCAATGCTTCTCCCCTCATTGGACAAAATGGTAAGAACTCATCTCAAAATGCAACAAAATTTGTTTTTAAAAATTAAACATTTTTCAATTTGGGAGGCTGTAGGTAAGGTTAACAGTTCTGAGGTCAGTCACTGGACAATAAGAAACATCATATGTGCCTTGAAAATCCTTCCCATGCTACTTTAACTGTGATGTCCAACATACTTTCAAACCTCCAATACTAGCATTGTAAATTGCTCTCTAAACTCAGAGATGATTAGGGGTGCTGATCAGTAGACACAGGAGAAGTATTTATCCATGACAAAGTTTTCCTCTTTTCTATAGGCCTGTGACGTTTTTCCTACTCTCAGACCTAGCATGCAGACAATTGTTCACTGTTGTCACACTAGGAGATGCTCACCTCAGAAGACCTTTACTCTTCTGGCTGCCCTCCCATTTCCTTTCAATCACCTTCTCTCTTCTTATTCAAAAAGAATCTGTGTTCTTACTCTTTAACATTCATGCAGATCCTGACTATGTGAATATACCCATACTTCAGCAAAAAGCCCATGTCAGTGTTTCAATTTTTTTTTGTCTTCTTAGACAGGGTCTCACAATTCAACTCAGGATGTTCTTGAGTCACTTCATAGCCCAGGCTAGCCTTAAACTTGTAAGGACCCTCCAGAATCAGCCTTTGGTTGCTGGGATTAAGGGCATGTGCCACCAGACCCAACTCAGTGTTTAACATTTTAAGTCAAAGTACAGCCCAAATGCTACAGCGTTTTAGATTTGACACCCATTTCCATTTCCTCTCTCATAATTTGTCACATCTCTACATCACTGTAGACTCCAGTGTGCTGTGTTTCTCATGTGGGATTAACAGGCAGCACCTACAGGAAGTTGTTCTCTGCAGGAAATTTCCCCTCAGGTGCTAATGCATCACCATCCCCGAATAATTTGCAGCATTCTGAACTCTATGAGAAGCCTTCTTTCAGCAGTTCAATTGTAAAAAAAAGTTTATTTACTTATCTTATAAATAAGGCACTGGCTAAAGGAAGGACCTGAGGTAAAGTTGCATAATATGTGGTTTTGGTAAGAATTAAAATAAGAATAGACTATGACCTAGGGCTTTGAATCTGCATGAATTTTCTCCCCCACAATAAAAGACAGGTTCCTGTCTGCTAAGGTTACTTGAAGCTGCTAATTACTAAACTCTAGAGATAACAGAAATGTAAATACAAACAGCCAGTTTGTCTCTATAACCTATTTCCTGTAGGCCCCATAGGCTGAAGAAATGGGTTAGAGAACCTGGGCTCAAACTAGTTCTTTTTTCTGGGTGCTGTGACTCAGGACTGTAATCTCCTCACACTGCAAGCTGTTAGAAGAGCATGGCCCACAGTTCAAGGCCAGGCCATGCTACACAGATTCACTCTGTATCCAAACTATAAAAAAGAAAACAGAAAAGAAAAAAGAAAAAGAAAGATAGAGAGATAGAAGGGAGTCTATTCTAAATCCACAGAGCCACTTTTACCCAGCAGTCTGACTACTCACGTGGGAAGCACTCTGGAAGTCAAGGAGCTCTTCTGATTTCTTATTTTGGTTCCAGAACTCCACACTCAGTGTTGAGATTATGAGTTCTGTTTATGCTGTAACATCTTTCAAGTAGAGGTCTCAAAGAAGGAATTCAAATGACAACTTTTTCACATGGGGACAGAATCCAGGTTTGCCCCCACACCACTGCTAACCCCAAACCCAGCTGGGCCTGTAACTGCCCAAAAAGAAGTTCTGGGCTTACAGTGGTTCTACACATTTCCTTCCAAAACTCACAAAATTCCATACCATTCCCAGCTCCAGGACCATCACATTACCCCTTGTGATGCTTGAGGACGTCAACAATCCTTTGCAGCCTTCAGTAAGTAGTCACAGAAACTAGAGGTGTGCTCAGTGCCAGGCTCTCAGCACTGAACTCACACAGTGAGCAAGGAAGAGCCCTCCTCCCTTGGCCCACCTGATTGGTTGTGCAGCCAGCCCCACCTTTATCAATGCCAGGATTCATACTTCACTTTAAGGGCTTAACTGCTGGCTTTTCAGAGCTGTTCTGCATTTCCTAAAGGGCTCAGTGCCCTCTCCTGAAGCTGGCTTCTAAATGTTCCCAGGTCAATATTCTCTGGAAGAACGAATTCCTTGAAGGACAGAAAAATTATTTGGTGAAGTCGGACCAGGACATATTGGAATGGGTAGGGGCTGCTCTCAGGAATGAGGCCATAAGCTTTATTGCCCAGATTTTCACAGGGTGTCTCTCAGTCTGCTCATTTTCATTGAACTAATTATTATGTGTTCACCAAGAGAACTCCATTACATCATGAATGAAAAAAACCACACATAAACTGTAACAGTTTTCTGGGAAAAAGTAAAGACGAAGGAAAGTCAGACAGACCAACTGCTTCAGAAAAGCTTCATACTGAATCCAGTGTCACAAATTACACCTAAATGTAGAAGATAAAACTAGCCGAGCATGAGGTTCACAATGGTTGTTGAAACAAGAGTCCCACAATTTATCCACTAGATCACTTCCTAATATTGAGTTTGGGATACAAAAACACTTTAGACTGTAAGTGAAAATACTTTTTACATATATGTATATATTCCACTCTATGGTCATTGTATTAGTGCATTAGCCTGTTGCCTAATTGGTGACTTGAATACATATCTAAGGATGGTTTTAAGCAACCCATAAATTTTAGATCTAAAATATAGGCAGCATGAAAGAAAATCTAATGAAGCTGATGTAGGAATTTGCAGGCAGGCAATGGTACCTCAGCTGGGATGTCAGGGCCTGGCACACGTTCCAGGGCAAGGTTTTTTTGCCTCTTTAATTAATGCAGCCAGTAGCAAGGCCCTCAGTTATCTGGCCACTATCTTCTTACAGATAACTGTCTTGCACTCAGTTCTTTTCTTCCTTCCAAACGAAGTGTTTTAATTTTCCATTTCAATCTTGCTATCTCTATGCCCTTATTTTTATCAATGTTACATTTGCTCATTTACTATAGGGCAGAGGTAAAGTGCACACTCTCACCTGTGACTAGGTCAGGTAGAAAATCATTTCTCTTCTTCTTCTTTAGGGATTCCACCTATTGATCAAGCAAAATTTTTTTCTTTTCTTTTTTTACTTTCTAGTAAAATAAGAAAAATATCTTTCCTAAGTTCCTGCTTTTGTCCACATCTACATTCCTTGTCCTTGTGAGTCCCTGAGCTCAGTTTCTACCAAATTAATGGTTCAATAATTTTCTCTGTAATGATTACTGGTTGGCTATTGATAGTAGTCTTGCTCTCTACCTAATAACAGTGACTCTTGATAAGAGATTTTCTTCTAAGTATGTTTATGGAGTTTTTAATCATATATCTAATCAGATTTAATGTGATGGGTGTTTCTGACATCAAGGGCATAAATTTCTGTTTCTAAACACCAAGCTTCTGATTTATCTGAGCCCCTAATTCACTCCTGAGAAAAGATAGGAAACCTGGCACTAGCAGGTTCCATATGAAATTCCTGCACATTGTTTGTCACACAATATCTGTTGACAACCTCTACAAAGCAAAGGCACTTTATTGGTCTTAATATTATATACATTCCATTTTTAATGCTTTTTGGATTCTTGAGTGTTTTGTACTTACAAGAAGACTTGTAACTGAATTTTTGCCATTCTATATTTGTGTACTGAACTTTTTATCATTGTTATAAAGTATCTGAAAAATTGGAATTGGAATTGGAATTTTTAGTTAAGGTGTTTTTAGCCCATACTTTCTGAAGATGAGACCATGGTGGGAATGTGAGACAGAGCACAGGAGCTCACCTCATATTGGTAAGGTTGCAGAATAAGACAAGAAGCAGGTACCTCAAAGGAGCAAGGTTCTGAGGGCACTATGTTTGTGTATCTCTGTGTGTCCTTGTTCCTGTCTCTATGTGTATGTCTGTGTATGTGTCTCTGTCTGTGTGTCTATGATCACACAGGGATTCTACAATCACAAAAGGAGTCCCCTCCCCATTCTTTCTCTTCATTGCTCGTGACATGCATCACAGTGCTGCTCAGCCACTCAGTGCCCTCAAGCTCAATTGTCTGTCTCCACATTGTTGTTCTGTCTTGGTGCACACTGATCTCACTCCCTGTGTCTCCCACAAAGAGGTGCACAGAAAAGTCCTCAGGGTCACAATGGGCAGTTGCTGCAAAGCAGCCTCTTGTACTGATCTCTGGAGTTGAATGCATTGTATTGAATTAAAGCCTGTAGTAAGCACAACCTCCAGCACCTGTGTGCACAAATCATTCCAACCCTAGAAATTGCTCAGGAGTAACAAGTAGGAGACAACACATGCTGATAACTTGCAATGTTATGTAAAAAGCTACAACAAAATTATTGCTGATTGACTAGAGATGCCCTGCACTGCTGCATTCCGTCCAAGTTGAACATTCAGAAATGGGATACCGGACATGTCAATGTCCAGCTCAATCCTGATCTATCCTCTCTCTGTCACCTAGCCCCTCATATTCCCCAGACAATCACTAGAATTGGGATGTTGGGATCAAGAGAAGGTCCTTAGTCCTCTAGCAGTGTGTCCTTGAGAAAAATGTGACCCGTGCAAAGGCTTTAAGCTTGGCTTTGCTGACATTCTCCCTCTGTCCATTTTCTCTGAACCAAGTTTTTCTGATCTGGAGCACAAGGATGACAGAAGTGAAGGGTACTTTTAGAGTTGCCTAAGCTTCTTGGGCTCTGAGCCCTCCTGTTTCAAATCCAGTGTTCTCAGGGCCTTCCTTCATGGTACTGCAGTCCCTTCAGTGTGGGAATTCTGAAAAAAGGTATAAAATTGTAAAATCCTTTAAATTGCAACATGGATTTCCTACAGTCTGCACTGGGGTCCTGGAGAATTACCACCCATCTGTGTTGAAAATAACTTCTCTGGCCCAGAAACCTGCTGATGTTGCCAAAGGAAAACCAGGGCATTTGTGGATGAAAGAATCCTATATTCATGCAGATTGTCCCTACCAGAGCCCTGAATAGGAGAAAGATAAGTAAAGGATTGCAGTCTTTACAGGCTTCTAATTTTAAATCATGCAAAGATCCAAGTCCTGGAGGAATATGCCCCTGTTTTGGAACCTGTTCTTGACTGTGGTGCAAGGCATATCCCCTGTTAAATTCTGTTCTGCTCTCTGCACTAGAGTCAGGGACTTGTCTTGATCTTCTGCATTCCTAGAGTGTCTCCTACATGCTGTAAGATGTGACTCAGTGTCAGCACCTTTGCCCACTGACCCTGGTGAAGTGGTTTCAGGTCACCAATTTGAGGCATCAGTTGCCTGGTAAGAGGGTTCATCTCTGTGTGGGATCCATGTTCTGCAGTACACCTTCTCACTAGGAAAGACACAGATACTGGCCTTTTCTATTCATGACCTCAGAAACTAGGATAGATGTGGACACAAACATCCTTGAATCTCTCAAGGATGTGTGACCAGTGGGTTGAAAGAACATGCCTGCCCAGTGTATCCTTCTGGGCCTGTGACTCTAGTTGCATCTCATATTACACCTGGATGTCCCAAATAGCCAGATGAGAAAAATCTTGAAGTGATCACCAAGAGGAGAGGGAGAAACAGGCTTGAGGTCATGGGGTCTCTGAGTATGGTGTGGGCTCTGGTGGAGGTAGAGGCTTCTCAAGACTGTTCTGTACTCTCCTCTGTCTCTGCTACTGTAAGCAGCTTCACTGTGTTTTCTCAGATGAACTTGAGTTCTGTAGCTCCCTCAGCTCTAATCCTCTCTCATCATACTGTGTGCCTGATACTGTGGGATTCTGTGTTCTCCAGGATTTCCTATCATGTAACAGCCACAAGAAATGTCTAGGAATTTAGACCATTATCACTTGACAACTTTTCCTTTCAGTGGGACAGCCCATTTGCTTTCATTTATTTCATTTATATGCTATTTTAACTCCTCAAGATGATATTTGAAGGCTGGGTGGTTGCTCTGTATTTGGAATTCTTTATCTCCATTAGGATCCATTCCTGGAAATGTCATTCCTGAGCACTTTCCATCTGGAACAAGTTCTGTATCCATTTCTCAGTGATCAGACCTGTATTCCCCCTGTCAGGGCCCTGTATGATATTTATATTCCCCTTGAGATTATGAGAGCTTCTGGGGATAACATGTGGTCTGTGTGGTGCCTGGGAGCATGATGTGGTCTCCTTATGGTCTTCTCCTGTCCTCCAGTTATCCAGTAGCTCCCCATAAGTGCTCCCTCCACTGTGGGTCTGAGGCATCTGCTGTATCAGGTGGTCAGGCTCTGCTGGGGTCTGGATGTCCTGTGTCTCTTGGTTAATTGGTGACCATTCAGGCTGTAATTTTATTTCTTTCATTGGTTAGTGAAAAGAGAGTGATGTTTATTTAATCCAGATTTTTGTAGATTTGAAAGTTTGGGTAATAATTTTCTATTCATTTACAGGTTGGAGCAAGTGCTAGGTACAACTTCAGTAGCAAAATTTGAACTATTATTTGAATCAGGGTCCTAATATCAATAATTGAAAATTACATTTGAACATCCCTAACTACACACAATAATAGAGAAAGAATCAGAAGGAAATTCATGAAAATTTTAGACATTACAGGGATCTGTTGTTAGCTGGAATTAAGAAGATCCATCAGAGTGGGTCTGGCTAAATTTCAGGTGACGATGTGTTCTGGAATATGTCCTTTTTCAGGCATGGAAACACCAGATGCACCTGGGACATCACATCAGAAATAGAAAATCTCAATCCTGAACCACAGGACACATAGATGATGATGCTGTTCCAGCTCAATTGCAAGGCAGGGAGAGGAGGTGGAGGTGCATCTGCTTCACAGGATGAGTGTCAAAGTGAGGTCCATGGTCACCTCTTAGAGACAGTGGCCTGTGTGTGAGAATCTTATCTGAGCTGTGCCTTCAGGAGAAAGGCAACTTTGGGAGGTAAGTGTGCAAAGCTTTTATTCTATTCATTATGAACTTGGTTGAAAGAAGATCATAATATCATGACTGTTTCTAGCTATACAGGTATGTTTGAATATTTTAGGAAAAGTTAGATATATATGACTGATAATTATAGAATTAATTGAAGCAGCCTGAGAAAAAGTAAAGTCCTGTGCTTTCCTTGTAGACTTTAGTAATTAGGGATTCATAAGTACAGCATCATACAGTGTAGCCATTCTCTCTGTCTCTCTGTCTCTTTCTGTCTCTGTCTCTCTGTCTCTTTCTGTTTGTCTCTCATACACAATATTAAATATTTCAGTATCATAATATTCACTATTTCTTAAAAAGATTCTAATAGTTCTGTCTTCATGTATTTTCTTTAACTCAGATTGCCTCAATTATTGTTTTTATCAGTCATATATATCAAACTTTTTCTAAAATATTCAAACATACTTGCATAGCTCACAACATACATAAGATTATGGTCTTCTTTCAACCAGGTTCTTAATGAATAGAAAAAAAACTTTACACACTCATCTCCCCCTGTTGTCTTTCTCCTGAAGGCAGGGCTGAGATAATCTTTTCAAACAAAGGCCACTGTCTCTCAGAGGTGACCATGGAACTCATGATCACACTCATCCTAGGAAGTCAGGTGCACCTCAACCTCCTCTACCAGCCTTGCACTTGAGCTGGATCAGCATCATCACTGAAGTGTCCTGTGGATAAGGAAATTTCCTGTACCTGATGTGATGTCCCAGGTGCTGTGTTATTTCCAGGCTAAAACAAGGATATCTGCCAGAACACATAATCATGTGAGATTTAGCCAGACTTCATCTGATGGAACTTCTTAATTCCAGCTAACAACAGATCCCTGATATGTCTAAAACTTTCATGAATTTCCTCTTGTTTCATTCTCTGTTATGGTGTGTTCAATCGTGGATATGAAAATAATGTTTTCAACTATTATCTTAGAACCCTGATTCAAATAAGAGTTAAAATTTTGCTATGGAAGTTGTACCTAGCTTTTGTTACAACCTATTAATGCATACAAAATTATTACCCATGTATTTAAATCTACAGAAATCTGGGTAAATCAACCTCACTATCTTTTCATTAACCCATGAAAGAAATAAAATTGGAGATCAAATGTTCACAAGTTAACCTGGACAGACAAGATATTCAGAACCACAAGGAGTCTTACCTCTTGATACAGCAGGTCCACAGTGGATGGTGCACTGATGGGCAGATGCTGGATGATTGCAGAACAGAAGAAGACCATGAGTAGGTCACATCATGTTCCTAACCACCACACAGACCACATGTTACCTCCAGAAGCTCTCAGAATCTCAAGGGGAATATTAATAAATATCATGCAGGGCCCTGATATGGGAAAAGAGGACTGATCACTGAGAAATGGATATAGAACTTGTTCCAGATGGAAAGTGCTCAGGAAGGACATTTCCAGAAATGGATTCTGTATCAAGATAAAGTATTCCAAGTACAGAAAAACCACCCAAATTTCAAATATCATCTTGAGGAGTTAAAATATTGTATAGATGAAATAAATGCAGGCAAATGGGCTGTCCCACAGAAATGAACAGTTGTTAGGTGATAATGATCCGAATCCCTAGACTTATCTTGTGGGTGTCACATGATAGGAAAAGCTAGCAAATACAGAATCCCACAGTGTCAGGCACACAGTGTGATGGAAGAGGATTAGAGCTAATGGAGCTGCACACCCAGGTTTGTCTGAGAGAACTCAGTGAAGCTACAGACAGAAGAAAACACAGAGGACAGGACAGAACAGCTTTGAACAGCCTCTGCCTCCACCACCTTCAACACCATGCTCAGAGCCCCCATGGATTCAAGTCCATTTCTCCCTGTCCCCTTGGTGATCACTGCAAGGTTTATCTCATCTTGGTATTTGGGACATTCAGGTGTGCCATGAAGTGCAGGTAGAGTCACAGACCCAGAAGGACACACCAGACAGACATGTTCTTTCAACCAACTGGTCACAAATCTGACCGACTCAGGGATGTTTGTGTCCATGTCTGTCTGGATATCTGAGGTCATGAATGGAAAATACCAGTACCTGGAGCCTGCCAGAACAGCATTGTATCCTACCTGGTGAGAACGTGTCCTGTAGAATGTGGGTCTCCCTCATGGAGATTAACCCTCTCATCAGGCAACTGCTGCCTCCAATTGGCAACCCTGAAATCACTCCACCAGGGGCATTGGGCAAAGGTGCTGATACTGCATCACCTTTTGCAGTGTGTAGGAGACACTCTAGGACATACATAAGATCAAGACAGGTCCCTGCCTGCAGTGGGAGAGCAGAAGGGAGCTTAACAGGGGACCTGCCCTGCACCTCAATCAAGAGCAGTTTCCAAAACAGGGACATGTTCCTCCAGGACCTGGATTCTTGCAGTATCTAACATTAGAAGCCTGTAAAGACTGCAGTTCTTCCATTATCAGCCTTCTATAGGAGGCCCTGATAGTGACAATCTGCAGGAATATAGGACTCCTTCATACACAAATATCCTCATTTTCCTTTGGCAATGCCAGCAATCACTTTTCTAGGCCAGAGAAGTTATTTTTTCCACAGATGAATGATAAATTTCCAGGACCCCAATGCAGACTATAGGATATCTAGGTTGGACTATAACGACTTTTTCAACTTAACATACTTTTTTTCTGAATTCCCACATTGAAGGGATTGCAGTATCATGAAGGGATTCCCTGAGAACACTGGATTTGAAACAGGTGGGCTCAGAGGCCAAGAAGCTAAGGCAAATGTAAAAGTACCCTTCACTTCTGTCAGCTTTGTGTCCCAGATCAGAAACACTTGAGCAGAGAAAATGGACAAATGGAGAATGTTAGCAAATCCAGGCTTAAATGCCCTGCAAGTGCTAATTCCTTCTCAAGGAGACACTGCCAGAGGACTAAGGACCTTCTCTCATTCCCAAAATCCCAATCCTGGGGAATATGAGGGTTAGGTGACAGAGAGAGTATAGAGTTTGGAGCTGGACATAGTGTCATATGGAGCTGGATATGTCCACTATTCCATCTCTGAGTGCTCAACTTGGATGAAAGCAGCAGTACAGAGCATCTTTAGTCAATAAGCACTAACTTTGCTCTGGTTTTTTACATAACATTGTAAGTTATCAGCATGCATTGTCTCCTACTTGTTACTCCTGAGCAATTTCTATGGTCGGAATGATTGGTGCAAACAGGTGCTTGAGGCTGTGCTTCCTACAGGCTTTAATCCAATATAATGAATTCAACTCCAGAGATCAGCCCAAGAGCCTTCTTTGCAGCAGCTGCCCTCTGTGACCCTGTGAACTCCGCTGTGCATCACTTTGTGAGAGACACAGTGAGTGAGATCAGTGTGCACCAACACAGAACAATCACGTGGAGACAGAAAATTGAGCTTTAGGGCACTGAGGGGCTGAGTTGCACTGTGACCCATGTCATAAGCTGTTCAGAGAAAAAATGAGGAGGGGACTCCAAGTGTGATTGTAGATACCCTGTGTGTTCACAGACACACAGACAGAGACACATACACAGACACTCACACGTAGACAATAAGTAGGACACAAGACACACACACATAGTGGCCTTGGAATCTTCCTCCTTTGAGGTAGCTGCTTAATGTGTTACTATATATCTTTACTAATGTGAGATGAGCTCCTGTGCTCTGTCCTGCATTCCCAACATGGTCTCATCTTCAGAAAGTATGGGCTAAAAAACACCTCCACTAACAATTCCATTTCCAGTATCTGAATTTTTCAGATACTTTATCACAATGACTAAAGGTTCCCTAACACAGGGGTCAGGGATTTAGCTCAGTGGCATAAGCACCTGCCTAGCAAGTGTGAGGTCATGAGTTCGATCCCCAGTACCGCAAAAAAAAAAAAAAAATTTCACTAACACAAATGTAGACTGTCAAAAATTCAGTTACCATCTCTTCTTGTAAGTACAATAACACTCAGAAATCCAAAATACATTAAAAACAGAATGTATTTAATATTAAGACCAATAAAGTGCCTGTGCACTGTGGAGTTTGTCACAGAGATTGTGTGCCAAACAATGTGCTGGAATTTCATATGGAACCTGCTAGTGCCAGGTTTCCAATCTTTTCTAAGGAGTGAATTAGTGGATCATATGAGTCAGAAGCTTGATGCTAAGAAATAGAGAATTATGCACTTGATGTCAGATACACCCATTACATTAAATCTGGTTAGATATATGATTGATGATTAAAAACTCCATGAGCACACTTATAAGAAAATCTCTTATTTAAGAGACACTGTTATTAGGTGGAGAGCAAGACTATGCTAAATAGCAGACCAGTCATCATTACAGAGAAATTTACTGAACCTGTTAATTTACTAATAAACTGAGCTCAGGGACTCACAATGACAAGGAATGTAGCTGTGGACAAAAGCAGGAATATAGGAGAGATATTTTCCTTATTTTACTAGAAAGTAAAAAGGAAAAGATAAATGATTTTGGCTGCTCAATAAGTGGAATCCACAAAAAAGAAGAGAAATGATTTTCTACCTGACCTAGTCACAAGTAGGGGTGGGCATCCCACCACTGCCCTATAGTAAATGAGAAAATGTAACCTTCATAAAAATAGGGGGTTAGAGTTAGCAAGATTGAAATGGAAAATGAAAACACTTCTTTTGGAAGAAAGAAAAGAACTGAGTGTCAGATAGCTATCTGTGTGAAGGTAGTGGTCAGATAACTGAGGACATTTTTTCCTGGATGCATTAATTAAAGAGGCAAAAAAGCCCTTACCCTGGATCTTGTGCCAGGCCCTGAGTTCCCAATTGCCCTGGGATCCAATTTCAGGTATAGTTGCCTTCCTGCAAATTCCTACATCAGCTTCATTAGATTTTCTTTCATGCTACCTGTACTTTAGATCTAAAATTTATGGGTTGCTTAAAAGCAACCTTAGATATGAAGTCAAGTCACCAATTAGGCAACAGGCTAATGCACTATTATAATGACCCAGAGTGGAATATATACATACATGGCAAAAGTGTTTTCACTTACAATCTAAAGTGTTTTTGTATCCCACCCTCAATACCAGGAAGGAATCTAGTGGATGAATTGCAGAACTTGTTTCAGCATTCGATGTGATCGATATAAACCTCATACTAGGCTACATTTTTCTTATAAATTTAGGTGTCATTTATGACACTGAATACAATATGAAGCAGTTGGACTGTTTGATTTTCCTTCATCTACTTTTTATGAAAAACCTTTTACTGTGTATGTGTAGCTTCTTCATTCATGGTATAATGGAGTTCTCTTGGTGGAAGCATGTTAATTAGTTCAATGAAAATAAGCTGACTGAGAGAAACCCTGTGAAAATCTGCACAATAAAGCTTATGGCCTCCTTCCTGAGAGCAACCTCTACCCATTCCAATTTGTCCTAGTCTGACCTGGCCAAATAATCTTTTCTGTCCTCAAGGGATTGGTTCTTCCAGAGGACACCAACATGGGAACTCCTAGGACCCAGCTTCAGGACAGGGCACTGAGCATTTTAGGAAATGCAGGACAGCTCTGAAAAGCCAGCAGTTAATCCATCAAAAATACACTAGCATGGGAAATTGATTGATACTTTGAATGAACAATTTAGGAAACAAGCTGAAACCATGAAATGAATTCAAAGAGATATTGAAGGCACAAAAATTCTACTGAAAGCTAGAAAAACCATTTAAATGAAGCTGAGGACTTAATTTGAGACCTTGCTCCAGGATCACAGATAGTGATCATGAAATGGTAGAACTTATAAAATCAACAAAGCAGCATGAAATGACAACCCAGCAGTTTCAAGGTGATGCCTAGAGAAACTATAAGATTAATAGGCATCAATGAAAATGCAGGAGTCAAAATGAGGAAAAAAATGATATATAAATCAGTGAGGCATACAGAATTCCAAACAGTCACAACCAATATAAATCTATACCCAAACAAATAATAATTAACATCCAAGACATGCAGCATAAAAACAAAATACTAAAAGCTGTTAAAGACACAATTCACCTATTAAGAAAAGCCTACTAGAATCACAGCAGACTTTTCAGCACAGACCTTCAAGTTAGGGTGAGCTTGGAGTGAAGTATTTCAAGCCCTGAAAAAAAAAAAACTTTCAACCCAGACTTATGTACCCAGCAAAACTCTCTTTCAAATTTAACAGAGAAACAAGTACTTCCATGACAAAGAACAACTGAAGAAATTCATGTCCACCAAAAAACCCTAGAAAGAGTAGTGCAAGTTGCTAGATAGAGACAAAAATGCCCACAATCTCCAGAACAACAACAGAAAGAAACCACCAGGCAAGAAATTAAACAAGGGAGAAAAGTAGGAAACCAACAATAGGAGCACAACATGGCAAAGTCAAACCAGTACATATCAGTTCTATCTATAAATGTAAAGGGGGCTCAATTCACCTATCAAAAGAAATAGGTTGACAGAATGGATCAAGAAACATGATCGCACAATATGTTGTATACAAGAAACACATTTGACTAAAAATGAAGCTCAGAAATTAAAAATCAAAGGATGGAAAGCAGTACTCCATACAACTGGAAACCAGAAAAAAGCAGGGGGAGCTATTCTGTTTGCAGACAAAGTGAACTTCAAAACTAAAAGAATTAAAAGAGATAAAGAAGACCACTACACACTTGTAAGTGGAAAACTACAGGAGGAAGAACTAACAATTATAAATATATCTGCACCAAATACAGGAGCACCCAACTATATAAGACAAATACTAATGAACATAAAAAACAAAATACACAAGAACATAATTGTAATAGGAGAACTTAACACCCCACTGTCACAAAGAGATAGATCAACTAGATAAAGAGTCAGCAAAGAAATATCACAACTGAATCATATCTGTGACTGAGTGGACTTAGTGGATGTTTACATAGTGTTCTACTCAACCACATCAGAACATACATTTTCCTCAGCTACACATGGGACATTCTCCAAAACAGACCATATATTAAACCATAAGGAATTCTTATCTAAATGCAAAGGGAGCAAAATTATCCCATGCATAATATCTGACCATAGCACTCTAGAATTGGAAATCAATGGCAAAAAAACCCCTGCAAAATCTGCATAAATACATGGAAATTAAATAATGAACTTCTGAATAACCAGTGTGTTACAGATGAAATTAAAGTAGAAATAAAACAATACCTTCAATACAATGAAAATGCAGATACAACATATGGTTACATATGGTATGCAATTAAAGGAGTCCTAAGAGGGAAATATATTCCAATAGAGTGACATCAAGAAAATGGAATGAACACAAACAAGTAACCTAATGATACATCTCAACATTCTAAAAAAGAGCAAGTCAAACCTAGAGCTCATAAAAGAGAGGAAATTGTAAAAATTGGAGCAGAAAACAAGCAATTGAAGCTAAAAAAAAATACAAATAATAAATGACTCAAAGAGGTGGTTTTTTGAGAGAAAACAAAATTAATAAACCACTGCCCAACCTTGTCAGGAAAAATAAAGAAAAAAACACAAATCCACACAATAGAAACTTAAAAGAATGAAGTTACTACAGATTCCATGGAAATTCAAAAGTTCATGAATACCTACTTTTAAAATCTCTACTCAAATAGGGTGGAAAACAGAGAGGAAATGAATAGATTTCTATGAACATATGAACTACCATGTCTCAACCAAGAAAATATAACAATTTTGAATAACACAATGTCAGCTTCTGAAATCAAAAATATGATTTAAAAACTTACCAACAAAGAAAAGCCCAGGTCCTGATGGATTCAAAGCTGAATTCAGTAAGAAATTTAGAGAAGATTTAGCACCAATACTCCTTAAACCATTCAATGAAATTGAAGGAGAAGCAGTCCTACTTAACTCATTCTTGGAGGCAATAATCACTCTGATACTGAAACCAGCAAAAGATCCAACCAAAAAGGAGAACTATAGACCAGTCTCACCAATGAACATTGATGCAAAGATTCTGAGTAAAATATTGGCAAATAGAATGCAGCAAATCATCAAAAAGATTCTGCACCACAACCAAATAGGATTTATTCCAGGAATGCAGGGATATTTTAACTTATTCAAATATGTAAATGTAACACACCACAACAACAGAGCCAAAACTAAAAATCACATGATCATCTCAATAGATGCAGAAAAACCTTTTGATAAAGTCCAATACCTTTTCATTATAAAAACCCTACAGAAACTCAGAATAGATGGTATGCACCTCAATCTCATAATGACTATCTATGACAAACCAACAGCCAACATTTTACTAAATAGACAAAAACTGAAGCCTTCGATCTAAAATCAGGAACAAGACAAAGATGTTCACTGTCACTGCTCCTATTCAATATAGTTCTGGAAATGCTAGCCAGAGCAATAAGACAAGAGGGAGAAATAAAAGGAATAAACATAGAAAAGAAGAAGTTAAGTTATCATTATTTGCAGATAAGATGATACTCTACTACAAGACACAAAAAACTCCATTAAAAGACTACTAGAGGTAATAAATTCAGCAGCATAGCTTGTACAAAGTCAACTCTTCAAAATCAGTATCATTCCTATACACAAATAAAAAACTCCATGAGAGAGAAGTTATGGAAATATTGCCTTTCACAATAGTATCTAAAACATGAAATACTTAGGAATCAACCTAACCAAGAATGTAAGTGTAAAATACCTATATGCTCAAAATTATACTACTCTAAAAAAGGAGATTAAAAGGCTATTAGAAAATGGAAGGATATTCCTTGCCCTTGGTTAGGAAGAACAAACATTGTGAAAACAGCCATAATTTCCAAACTTATGCAGATTCAATGCAATCCCAATAAAAATACCATTAACATACCTCACAAATCTAGAGAAAATATTCCTAAAATTCATCTGGAAACAGAAGAAACCTAGAATAGCAAAGGTGATTTTGCACCACAAAGGCAAGGCAGGAAGCATCTCACTTCCTGACTTGAAACTATACTAAAAATACACAGTAATAGAATCAGCATGGTACTGGCAAAGAAATACACCTAAGGATTAAGGGAACAGACCTGATATTTGACAAAGGGGCAAAATATGTTCACTGGAAAAAAGATAGTCTCTTTAAGAAATGGTGTTGAAAAAATTGGCTTTCCACATGTTGAAGACTGAAAATAGACTCATGCCTATCACCATACACTAAACTAAAGTTAAAATGGATCAAGCATCTCAATATTAAAACAGAAACAGTAAATCTACTGCAGGAGAAGGTAGGTAAAAATCTTGGAGACATAAGAGTAGGGAGAGAATTCATGAATAAAATGCAAACCACCCAGGAAATACTTCAAAGAATCAACAGCTGGGATCTCATATTACTAAAAATTTTTTGCACTTCAAAAGAAATCACCAATAAAGTGAAAAGATAAGCCACAGAATGGGCAAGAATTTTAGCCTACAATCCCTCAGACAAAAGACTTATATGCAGAAAATATAAAGAACTTAAAAAACATCAAGCCCCCAAATTCAAAACCCTCTCCAAAAATGGGCATTAGAGATGAACACACAGTTCTTAGATGAAGATATACAAATGGTAAGTAAATATATGCAGAAATGTTCACCATCACTGATCATTCAAGAAATGCAAATTAAAACAGCACTGAGATTCTCACCCAGGAAAGAATGGCTGCCACCAAGAAAACAACTGATAACAAATGTTGGTGAGGATGTGGTGAAAAAGGAACACTTCTCCACTCTTAGTAGGAGGGCAAAATGGTGCAACCACTGTGGAAACCAGTACAGAGATTCCTTAAAAAACTAGGATTGAAAGCTCCATTCAATACAGCTATTCCCTACTGGGTATTTTCCCAGAAAAATTAAAAAGCTCATCTCATGGTGATATATGTGCACCAGTGCTCATAGCAGCACAGTTTGTGATAGCTAAATCTTGGAAACATTCAAAATGCTCATCAACCACAGAGTGGAGGAAAACAGTGTGGCATTTTCATACAATGGGATACTATTCAGCTATACAAAATTATCTTGAGGCCTTCATAGGTAAATGAAGGCAACTTGTGAATTTCCTTATTAGTGAAATAAACAAAACTCACATTAATAAATATCACATTGTTTCTCTAGTGTAAAAAATAGTAAGAACTTACAGAATAATGGGGTCCGAAAAGTATAATAGATATTGTAAATGGGAAAGGGAAGGAAAGTGCTCTAAGGTATATAATGGTATGTATAGTGTATAAGATAGATGACCATATTATTAAATTTCTGTTAGATCATTTAACAGATGGGTTTTCACTGTCAATGTTTGTGTGTCTAGACACTTTTTATGCATTGATTCTGTAACTTTAACTACTATTTTTTTTACTTTTTAAAATTTCTTTGTAATTTTATTTAAAGGGGGGGAGCAAAACAGAAAAAAGGGTAGAAATAATACAGAATTTCCAAAAAAAAAAAGAAGTAATAAATCACTAGTTGATACATTACATATTGCCTTCTTGGATATAGTTGTTCAAGTTACAATATTAAGCCATACAAAGTGGACATTCAAACAGTGAGGATGCAAACAGTTCTGTTCACCGATCCAACAAAACCTTAGCAACATGGTTATCAGTTCTACACACTTAAGTATACATGCAGTTATATACTTTAGAGCACTTTCTTTTCCTCCTTTTGCTTTTTAAGTCCATTAGCTCTTTAGTTATATCTTGTTTCATGTTGTTCAGAACCTTACTGATCTATTTTGTTTTTGTTATTTATTTTTTTAAATTTTTTATTATTTTTATTTTATATTTATTTTTATTTCATTTTATGTTATGTTATTTTGTTTTATTTATTTATGTTATTTTCAAAGTAGTAAAATACAGCAGAAAAAGACAGGACAAAGCCAATTGAGGCAGTGCAGTGAAATTGGTATAGAACCTCACAGCAGATTACAGGGATAATGGCAATAGGTACAATAGTGTATTTGTTTTCTTCACAATAGCTGTTCCTTCAAAAAGGTAGAGCAACATCGAAGGAAATACCAAAATTATAAAACCAGAATATTGAATAAAGCAATACCATTGATCAGAACAAAGCAGAACAGCGATAAAAATATTTGCCTTTGCCTTCAAAGAGATGGCAGAGGAAAATCCCCGTTATATGCTATATTGCATCCCAAGAGATGCTCAGATCTCTGGCTCTCACTTGCTAGCGGGAGAGGGGGGTATTAGATGGATGTTTGCTTCTTAGCCCTTGCACCAGTAGGTTCACAGCTGCCCACAAGAGCAGTGAGCTGGCTGCCTGTTTTCACAGCACCCCAAGTTCCAACAAGTTGTGGATCTCAGGAAATGCTGATATGGTTCTTGCCCTAGGGCGGCCGCGCCTTGGGAGGCCACAGCCACTTTACCAAAGCTGCATGCTGGTTGCCTGTTTTCCCAGTGCCCAAAGTTCCAACATGGTGTGGAACTCAGGAATAGCTGGTATTTTTAACAACTATGTTTGAGATGACAATATGTAATGTATCAAGTTGCAATTTTATGATGTGAATTTTTTTGAAATTTGTATTATTCTACTTTTTTCTATTTTGTTTTTTCTTTAATTTTTTTTCTTTCTTTAAAAAAACTGTAAAAAATAATTTTACCTTCCATAATTTTTTGTACAAACTAAGCAATGCAGTAAGGGAATGAATCACCACCTTCACGATTTTATGGGGAAAACATCCTCCAACTCATGGTGCTTGGTAGGTACCTGTGTCCATTTTCTGCGGCTGCAACAGAATCAATGGAAGGGCCAGAGATTTAGCTCAGTGGCTTAAGTGCTTGCCTGGCAAGCACGAGGTCGAGAGTTTGATCCCCGGTAGCAAAAAAATAAGTAAGTAAGTAAATAAATAAATAAATAAATAAAAATAAAAACCAGAATTGATGGAAGAGAATGAGTACATTCTGAAAGATCGAGGTTCAAGTCAGCATTTTTATAGCCACTCAAGAGCTCGGCACAAGCCTCTACAGTTTTAAGGAAAGCTCTTCACACTGTGTCTACAAAAAGCAGTGACATCATGTATGAGACAGTAGATGGCTGGAAAAATAGTCCCTCATAACGAAACCCCTCACCAAAACCTACTAATTCACTGTGTCATGAGAGGGTGAATCATGGCATGATCTGGTTCTCAAGACCCCATTTCCTACCCATATTTACATTTCCAAATGCTAATATTTGAGAACTAAATGTCCAGGAAGAGATATCCAGGCAGAAACTGACAACATTTGCTAAAACAATAAACTGACTTAAAGATGTGTATATGAGCGGAATAGCCCCAGAGTGGAAATTTGCCGCCATGTGGGAGAGCAGATCAGGGTCAGAAGAGGGACACACTTCCCCTTCTGAGACAGGACTTGGAGTGGGGTGTCACCAGTAGGTGAGAAAGCACATAGTCAGCAGTGGCACCCCACGCCCCATTAGAAAGCAGCCCGTGCCAGACCAGAGCCCATGTGCCCCACACAAGAGAGTGGCCCATGCCAGAGAAGACAGCCCACACACAGGGAAGCACAGCTCAGGACAGCGGAGTAAGATTGAAGCCCACTGACCCGAACCTCGATGAGGACAACACCCAGGGAGAGAGCTGGATTAGACCCATCTCTGTGACACTGAGGTCCACTCAAATCCCCACCATGTTGCCTGGGTTCTGCAGAGAACAGAGGCTGTTTCTGAATTTCTTCTACCAGTGAGGAAAAGAGCACACCTTGCACTGAATGCTAACCCCATGCCGGAGGAAATGACCAAGGGGACTGTATTGCAAGGAGGCCACTGCAAAGACCCACAGATCCTGAAAGTGTGCACAGGAAAGCAGCACTGGCTGTACCCCAGGACTGCAGATCATGGAAAGAAACCACTCATTCCATAACACATGAGCTTTTCCTTTGATTCAATTGGTTCCCTTATTTTGTGGAGTTTTTTTTTTTTCCTCATGAGTTTTTGGTGGTTTTAAAATTTTGTTCAAGCATTTTTTTCTCTCCTTTTTGTTTCTCTTTTGCCTATTAATCTTTTTCCTTCTAACATTCTTTCCTTCATAACTTTCTTTAATTACATTCCCTGTTTCATTAACTTTTTCACCTGTCAGGGAGACTCCCGGTCTTAAAGATTTTTCTCATATCCTGTCTATTATTATTTTACATTGCTTTTTCTGCTTTTACGCACCTCAACTTTGACTAGTGTAGCTCCTGAACTTCATGAATCTTTACATAACTAGTGTACATGACAATATTGCCAGTGAATAATGTTCTAATTTTATAGAGGCAAATGTGTTCTGTTTCATAGATATTAACTTTAGGTTCATAGCAGGTGAATATTTTGTTTCTCTTAGTGTTGATACCATAAATATAGATCTCTTTTCAATTGACAAATGTAGTACTTTATTGGTCCTTAGGGTTGGCATTCACTTTGCATTTAATGACATAATGAATACTGATTTAATTACTGTACCAAAGTAACATAACAATTGATGTGAATTCACTTCCTTTGACATGCAAATATCTACGTTAACATGGTGCATTTATAATATTGTGGCCCACTCCAAAAGAACTATGTATGAGGCCCAGCATGCTACAACCACACATATCAATGAAACAGAGGTTGCTGAATCCTGAGACTGAGTCAAAGGCTGCTGCTTAACCACATGCAGGGAATATCACTGAAAAATAGAAAATAACCAAAGACATCTCTACAATAAATAGTCCACTGCAATAAACTAACTACTCTTAACACAAAACAAACAAACAAACACAAGTAGAAACACAAGAAGGCAATCCAATAGAATTCTCACCAGAATTCCCAGCTCTCCCAAAACTAATCCATTTGGCACTAATGGGGAAGGAACCAAAAGCCTCAAAGTGAATCATTCAGTGTGGTTTTAGGGGAGATAACAAAAACCATTAAATTGAAAAAGTGGCACAAGCACAGAAAGCATAATAAATAAGACATTAATACAGTTAAACAAAATCATCAACAATTCTAAAAAGGGGACTAAAAAGAATATAGAAGAGCTAAGCAAATGATATGGAGCACACATGATAAACATAGAATGTGGAGATGCTGGAGAGGAAATCAATGTGAATTCTGAAAGCCCCATAGCTGATGGAGGTAGAGCATGATAGTCCCAGACAGATGGGCAAAGTACACTGTGCCCCTCCACAAGTAAAGCACCCACATGAAGTGTTCTCTGGACAGTCCAATTGTGGCCACAGCCTGAT